>ML410085.1:19575-48155 GCA_005239525.1 Nicotiana knightiana | reverse complement strand
GGGGGGTGCGATTCTCTAGCACCAATAAACCTGGACTATCCCATGGTAGCTTAGTGAAACATCCTATTTCTTCTGAGAGAGGAGTCATTTCTTTGTCACCGAAGCGGAAGAAGGCCCTTTTCTCATCCCAAAACATAGTAGCGGCCTCAATCAATGCTCTATTTGGTCGTATGTCTAACAAGGATGGAAAATTACCAAGGACCCTTCTCACATGATTCTTGTCGCTAGACACGAGATTTTTCCACCAATCAAGCAACATCGATGGGATGTTTTGGACCATGCCAAACCTGGGGACTTCGTGCTTCATTCTCTGCAAACAAATAAGGTTAGCCCTCTCCCCCTCCAGATTAAAATATTTACACACTAATGATCAACATATTGGCATATTTTCTCCAAGTAATGCACATAACATGATGGTGTCCATTGGGATTGTGGAAATCCCGTCGGAGTTTGGACAAGTATTATCTTAGCGGGCTGTCACGTTAACAACGTTCTAACCCGTACTAGGTTTGACATGATTCATGTACATTTGATATTAGAGTAAGGTTTCTAGAATGGCCTAGACTGGTACTCTCAAGTGGACAACTTGAGAGGGAAAGGCACGGGACTGTCGACTGCACCACTGATCGACTAGTCTACCGCAAATAAGCCTTTCCGATTTAAAAGGGTAATTTTAGAAGAGCGGAAACACTCATCAAGCGCCACTATGTTGATAATTGTCACGAGTGGAGTATGATGTGGAGCATGCTTTATGCAGAGATAATAACACATTGTCAAGTATTGGCATGGTAAATATGTAAAAGCGGTAAATACAATTTTAAGGTAAAACATGAAAGGCATAAAAGAAAGACACGGGAAGAAGTTAGTTCGTGAAATATATGAGAATGTAATAAAGCAAGCAAGGGAGTAGGGACGAGAAAGGCATGATATAGCAGTCTTTAAACAAATGAAGATCAGTTAGAGAAAATAAGGGCGAATAGGGAAAGGGATGTGCATGTTATAACAAATTTAAGCAAATAAAGGTGGAGAAGGGAAGGGATGTGCATGTTATAACATGTTTAAACAAGTAAAGGTGAACGGGAAAGGGATATGCATATAATCGCAAAATTTAACAAATAAAGATGGAAAAGGAATGTGCATTTTATAACAAAGAAAACTAATCCACATAAGCAAAGTTCATTATGGTAAGAGCCTAAGTATCCCTAGGAGAGTCGCAATGCTGTCGCGCCTCGTTTTCTCGCGAAAGCGGGTTTGGACGTCGTGAAAACTCTTTTTAGAATGGGAGATCGAGTGCTAAAAGAAGAGTCACCACCTAACAATTTTTAAGGTGCATTAGGGAGCCTATTGTGCAGATAACTCTGTTTGACTAGTCAACACCACCAAAGATCAGATAAGGGCTCAAATTACCTCAAAGAGAAGGTGTTAGGCACTCTTCGAGGTCACAACTGTGGGTCCCAACCGAACTTAAAATTGTGTGGATTAGGCTAAGTGATCAAATAAGCAAAGAGAGTATAAAGGTCAAAGAATTTTATTACAAAAATCTAAATCTTAATACGAATATAGAGATACAACCACACTGATTACGATAGAAAACATAGAAATGAAGGGGGGGGGGGGTCCTAAGTTTAGCCTAAAGGATCACCTCGTACATCATAAATAATATTTAACAACTCCCTTGAGGTAGAGGGTTACTCATATTATTCAATGGGCAAAAACTATCATCTTCTGCTACCCGATTATTATGTTAAAGTTGTTTACCTAAAAGCACTCTAATTCAGTTCTAAGTCGTGCTCTATGCGTGCACTACCCGTCCTATACCTATGGTCCGGGAGGTTATGGACCTCTATTTAGGTAGTTCTAGACCTTACCTAGGCTGATAAAAATGTTAAAACTAGGCAAAATACAAAAACACATTGGACTTCAAATATGGGTAATTAAGGGCTCAAGTTAGCCTCCACATTTAAACAACAAATACACGCGAAACAAAAGTTCAGGTTATGTAGTTTAGAATTAAGAACCTTAGGCCCTATATATATGATTTCTAGGTGACTTTGAATTAAAACATACATGCAGTTTTAGATGCAAGGTGCTGCTCATAGACAGGATTATATAGTTGTTACAAGCTGATTATTGAGATCGCAGGTTTCAAGTTATTAAACCTATAGGTGCTACGTCTAGGTGATCTACGCATTAAAGGATAGTGAAATATATTGGAGAAAAGCCCCAGAATTACTCATGCTTTCTAATAATAGCATGAATGAACAATAAACAATGTTTGAGAAGTTCAACATTAACAATTTAGGGTGATTAATTATACCCTATAGGCAGGATCTCTAACGATTAGCCCTTGGAGCCGATTTTATTGCCATACCTTAATCTTATAGGCTTATTTCTAGGTAAACAGTGGCAAACGGAATAATCAGAATCCTATAGGAATGATGTCTAATGAATGTGCTGATGCGAATTGAAAGAAAAATCAGTGACATTTATTTTCTATAGGCAGATTTTCTAGTAGCACGTAGTAGTAAGCAAAATTGTGGAATTTTGAATTCATGTTTGCTAGCAGACAGTGTTTGTGCGTGCTTTCCCTAAGGACATGATTTCTATAGTGCATGTAGTTATTTAATAGCATATATAGCAAGTAAATCATCGAGTCATATAGGCATATTGTCTACCCCTTTGTACGTAAATATTAAAATTTACCCACTCCCATTTTTTACTAACACCCAAATTGTTTATCACAAAGTTATTACAGGCCCAATAATGAATA
Source organism: Nicotiana knightiana (assembly GCA_005239525.1). NCBI lineage: Eukaryota > Viridiplantae > Streptophyta > Magnoliopsida > Solanales > Solanaceae > Nicotiana > Nicotiana knightiana. The sequence continues at coordinate 45,385 of ML410085.1, read as the reverse complement.
AGATTACAAATATTATACAAGTAATGACAATAGGCTCACACCAGGCCCAAACGAAATACCCAACACTGTTTGGGTCTTCAGCAGTTCTCATGCAACATACCCAGACTTCCAACAAGGATCCATATTCATCAACACAACCCATAATCCATAGAAGAGCCAAAAGCCAATTCATATAACCATATTGCCAAGCGTTGAATCACTTAAGCCAACCAACTTAAATATCAGTAGATAATAGGAAGAAAGGATTGAGTGGGATAGTTCAAGTTTCAGGGAGTCAGTAAAGACCCAAATCCTAGTGTGTCAGAGTTCACAAGGTTCTCAAATGGATCCCGAGCAGTGCTCACACTAGGGAGGTCAGTAGTAAGAGCCTTGGTAGCCTTGGGTTTCAGCGGGCTAAGAATGAGAGGTTCAAGATAGTATAGGTAACAAATGAGGGAGAGTGGACAATGGTTGAGGGACAGGAATTTAGGGATACACTTATAACTTAAACTAGACATAGCAAAGTTGAGCATACAGAGCAGCTAATCAAACGGGTCACATGACTTAGAAGCAAGTTGGTAGGGACTTAGAAGCAGGTTCGACACTTAACACATAGACGATCACTTATTGAAAGAGTTAAGGAAAGAAAAAGTTTGTAGAATTGACAAAGATTATCATGCACAGATGTACAATACTAAACAAGTTGAAATCTGAGAGGTTCAAATCATGCTAAGTATACATCCTAGTGTCATTATCAGGAAACAAGACAACATTTAGACATGATGGGGAACACGCATTGTGATGAGCCAAGTAATCACAGAAGGAACAGGGCATCAAGTGAGTCAAAGACATACTGAGGGACATATTAGTAGATAGGCAAGATCATAGTCAATAGAAATGTCTCAACACAAATTAAAGGGGTATAGGATCGAGTGAGCATGCTGAGTGACACAATAGCAGAGAGACAAGCTATAATTGACAACAATAGTCTTAACCCCATGTTATTACAAATGTGAGACATTCATTACAGAGATTCAGGGCCAAGCAGGTAAGAATATTTATGAACATTCAGGCGTCAATACACTAGCTAAACGAGCTTAGGAAGGTTTAGCTTATCCAAGTTAGACATAGATAATCCCAGAACTAGCAGCATTAGGAGTAGTTAAATGCTAAACAGACGTAAAACGCATGCAAAGTTAACAGAGTGGTGCATAAAATTAAGCCAAACACACGTTAAGCCATGGATTTCAGAAGTAAGAACACATGCAAATCAGAGATACATACTGATGAAATTGCAAAAGCCAAGTAACTTACTAGTTAAATGAACAACAGTAAAGAGAAAAAATTCCACAAGAACCTAGAATCTCAATGCGTCAAAGTTCCTAAGAGCTTCCAAAAAACTCCGAGCAATGCTCTCACCAAGAGAAAGTTCGAATAATAGAATCTCAGTGGACTTGGCTTTTAACCGGCCAAAATGAAGTACAAAACAAGAGAATGAGGGAATCACAGAAGAAAGCTGCAATTTTCTAGCGAAAGTATATCGGTTCCAATCTCAACACATTGGGGAATGGGGAGGGGTTTATATAGTAGCAAAATTGGACGAATAAACTAGGAAACAAAGTAAATAAAACCTAAAATAAGGAAAGAAAGCATGCATAATCGATTCAGATCAATTAAGGAGAGAAAACGGGTAAACCCTAGTTCAAGAGGGAAAGCACAAATCAACAGAGATCTCACTGAAATCGAGTTCACATAGCGTGGTATTGATTGTATATAGACGAAATAATGCTCAAGATCAAAGATTCGAGCCACTTTAGTTCGATCTCAGAAGATCTTGCTTGCCAAACTTAGGCAAGCACCTAAGTAACACCACAAATGGATGACTGGTAGTGAGAGGAGACCAATAAGGTTAGTGAATCAGTGATTGATTCCATTTTAGAGCCGGATTTGGAGAGTTTGAGAGATGCATCGGCTAGGGTTTCTGATATAAGAAGAGAGAGTAAAGAGGATTTGGGGGCAACGTGTTAAGAGAAAATGATAGGGATTGGGCGGATTTGGTCAATTAAAGAAGGAGACTGAACGAGGGCCATTGATCTTGAGAGATCAACGATTGGGATTCAAAAACAAATGGGGTGGGTCATAAAAATGGGTACCGACCGAATATTATACAAGGTTTGTTTGGCTTTGGGCTGGGGTTTTGGGTTAAGGTGTTGGTCCACTTTTGGTCTGAAAATTGCTTTAAAGTTGGGCCAGCTCTTAAGTGCACACAATTTATCAAAAAAAGAATTAGTAAATAAATAAAAATATTTCTATGCACTAAAATGATATAAATTAATGACTTAGAATTATAAAAATATACAATGCTATTTTTTGACACAAATAGTATAAATAAGGGCATTTGTATATGAATATAGGCTATTATTATAAAATTAGATAAATAACTTAAAAATGCTAATGTAATTATTCGAAATGAAGTGAACATATTAGGAAACATATATGAGGATGTAAAAATAGTAATTTGGATGATTAAGTCATCAAAAATAATTTAAAGGGATAATTATTCAATATTTATGTAATTTAAATGCAAAAAAATTAATTTAAAAGCTCTAAAACTTATGAAAAATTATAAAAGTGCTTGTATAGATTTGTGAACTAAATAATGATGCAAAATGATGTTTTGAAAGTATTTATACTTATTTGAAAAAATATGAGGGAAAAATTGGGTATCAACACGCATCCCCACCATCTCCTGCTCTAGGGCGCTCATTCTTGTGTCCCATCTACCACCTGAGGTTTCTCCAACATCCTGCTCGTGCAGAGGAGAAACAGAGGCTGGATCCTCTTACACCTCATTGCCTCCTCGTCCGCATCAAAATCCTCGCTATCCGCCTCAGCAGGCCCAACAGGGTCTTTTCTAATTACCACTTTATCAGCTTGGAATTTTTTCTCACGCTTGACTTTTCTATCCAGGTCCCTACTTTCTGGTACTTGTGCCCCACAACACTCGAGTAACCAATGATGGGAAAAAGAACCCATACCTCTGCACAGGACAGCGAATGAACATCTCGTCCTGAATAACCTTAGCAATATCAAAATCGTGGCCATTGATAAAGCACCATATCAGTGCGGCCCGAGAATCATTCACCTCAGTGGTGTTTGTGGAAGGCAACATGCGATTATTTATAATGTAGAGCTAACATTTCCCTTCAAAAGTAAGCGAAGACGAATGAAATTTTGGCCCCTGGATTATCCACACTACCACCTTGCCAGGTACGCAATTGGTTATGAAGATTAGTTGCCACATTGTTGGTGCTCTGCTGTGCGTGTCATAGTGGTCTTCTGCTTCAAGAACTTCCCCAAACACTGGAAAATGGTAGGCCCTTAAGATGGCCGCTATGGATACGTCCACACTTATCTTCCAAACTACGCATACATGATTGTCATGTTCTGGGTAGTTCGCATAAAATTCCGGAACAACCATTAGTTGGCCTCATTAGGTTCTTCAAAAAATATCCCCAAGTCGTGCCTGACCAATTCATGATACACATTGGGACAGTCATTCTGGAGGGTGATAAGTAGGGATTTTAACCTATTATTTGCTCTCTTTTACTTGTATGTAGGGCCAAAAATGCGTGAAGGTATTCCCGGAAACTAATGTAATGTGCTTGCTTGCAGGGATTGTTCAAAATGAGCCAAAGGAGTCATAATCAACTCATAAAGGAGTCAAAACTTGAACAAAACCAAGACTAGGCCAAGAGATATGAAACACAGACCCGCGAAAGCCACAACGCGGTCGTGAGATCTATTTCAAGGTCTGCGAAAGGCAAATTCAGAGAGGTTGATTTTTGGGCTAAAAGAGAAAGGCGAACCGCATCAGACAGGTGCGGCCGCGAAATTACCACCGCGACCGCGATTGGAATTACGCAGACCGCAGTTGCTGAGGTTTAGAGAGCTTACATTTTAAGCAAAAACAAAAAGTGCGGTCCGCGTCAGAATTACGCGGCCACAGAAGTCTCTTACGCGACCGCGAAGGATATTATGCGGTCCGCAAGACTATGCTTAACCCAGATCCAGATGTGAAGAACGTAGACCACGATAAGAATTATACGGCCGTGAAAGCAAGAGTGCGGCTGCGGTCAAAATTACGTGGCCGCATAACCTCCACAGGGGTATTTTTGTCCAAAAATTTTAGCTTAGTATAAATAGTACTTTTATTTTTAGGTTATGTTATGTGTTAGGAGAGCACCTGAGACAACTGGAACTTCCCTTTTGTGAAATTTTGTATTAGATATATCTTTTAACATTAGATTTTCATATTATAATCATATATTATAGATTCTATCTTCTTTTCATCTTGAATTTATGTTATTTCCATGAGTAGCTAGACCCATAGCTTGGGTTGTGACCCAACCCTAGTGTGGGTACTTAATGGGTATTAAATTTTAGGGCTTAAATGTGTATGGGTTGGTGATATTTAGCCTAGTTCTTGCTAGAATTATAGAATTAGTGGTTGCAAACACTGATTCATGCCTTTATGACTTGGTCTCTACTTGAGAAAGAGAGACTACATCTAGGAAAACTAGGCTAACAAGGAATTGGGGTGAACTCAAGAAATTGATAGCCCCAATTAAAGGGTTAAAACTACAGATAGTAATACCCGACTTGAGCTAATATCAATTGAATTGCATTGATACCCATTTGGACTTGAAAAAGCCAAATTGGGTAAAATCACTCAACTACCGAGATGTATAGAGTGAGCACCCGGGGTGTGATTGCATACAATAGAGTAACTTTAGAAGTAGAATCAAAACCAAATGTTTGGAAGTGTAATCAGGAACAAAACCCGCATCTAGCTTGGATATAAACCTAATTCTAAACCAATTAACTCCTTGTGGATTCGATCCCGACCTAATTGGGTTAAAACTGCATCGACCATCCTCGCTACTCAACAGTAGTGTAGGCTTGGACCCGATCAATTTTTGGCGCCGTTGCTGGGGAGTTAGACGATCTTAGCTATATATATAAGTAGTTGTGTGTTTTGTTTTTCTTTCCTTTCGTTTTTCAAATTTTGTGTGTCAATTGCTTATAGGTACCAAATGTCTCTTAATGAGGCCCTCGAACATATTCCTCAGGGGGAGGAGGTAGATGACAATGAAGGGGATGAGGCTCATCTTGAACCTCAAGTACAAAGAAGAGGCCGCTCACCTCATGACAATATTCCAAACCCTCCCCACCTCCTCCAAGGGCAGAACACTGTGTGTTTCCCAATGAATGCTACACAAGTGCAATTGTCCGGCCCCGGATTCCGGCGGGCAATTTTCAGATAACTAATGTCATGCTTACACTCTTGGAATAGAGGGGTTTCTTCACTGGATCTCCACATCAGAACACATATAAGCATCTCAAAGGTTTTGTAGACACGTGATGGGGGAGCAAGAAGACGGATGTATTTGAGGACACTTTGAGGTTAAGGCTTTTCCCATTCTCACTTAGAGGGAAGGCTTTGGATTGGCTTGAGAGGCTACCCAACCATTCCATCGCCACTTGGGATGAGTTGGACGAGAAGTTCATAGCAAATTTTTTCTCTCTAGAAATATGGAAACATTGAGAGATGAGATCTTAGTTTTTTAAACAAGATCCAACTGAACCGTTACATGAGATTTGAGAATGGTACCGAACAATGGTTAAAGAATACCCCAACAATGATATGACTAAAGCAATGATCTAACAAACATTTTATAGGGATATCAACACAACTGACCAGTGTGTGGTGAATCAGCTCGCTGGGGGTAATGTCATAAAAGTGCTTTATGCTGATGCTTGTGACATATTAGATGAGATGGTGGACACCTCCTCAGCTTGGAAAAGAAAAGCCAACGTTCCTCAGGGTGACCCTAATGTCATCCACCTTCATAAGGAACTTCATGATCATGGACAAGCCATAGAAGAGTTGACAAAAACCATGAATCAATTGGCCAAGGCTCAGGTTCAACAGGTTCAGGTGCCAAAGCAAGTAAATGCCATGGAAGGGGTAAACATGATGGTCAACAAGCGAAGACAAAGAGGTCAACAAAGCCAAAACAATCAGGATCAATTTGAGCAAAGTGGTAGTGGTTACAATCATGTTGATTCTTATGATGATAAGAGTGAAGGGGTTTTATATGCCAATAATTACCAAGGCCAACAGAGAAATGCTCCAAATCAACAATAGTGGAGATCATAGGGAAACAATCAGAATTGGGGCAACCAATGACAACAAGGGAATTGGAATAGTGGCAAAATAACAACAATCCGAACAATTGGGGGAACAACAATCAAAATTGGGGTAATCAAGGAAATTCAAGTAATTGGGGAGAAAATAATCAAGGAAACTTGAGTGGCAACAATAATAGTAATTGGGGAGGCAATGGAAATCAAGGGGGTTGGAACAACAATAACCAAGAAAACCGGGGGTCGGGCTTTCAAAGGCCCCCGATGTATCAACAACCCAACAACCCGCCTCCATATCCGTCACAAGGGCAAAGTTATTCAAACAATGAGATGGGGCAGATAAAAAGCATGTTCAAGCAAATGATGGAAAGAAACGCCGACTCCGATGCCCAAATATCCTCCCACAACACTTCTATCCGCAACTTGGAAGTCCAAACAGGTCAAATTTCTCAAGCGTTGAATACTCTCCCTAAGGGGGCAATACCAAGTGATACAGTAGTAAACCCGAAGGGCGGGAACAATACGGGCCATGCTATGGCAGTGACTACAAGAAGTGGTAGAGGAAGAGTTGCTAGTACCTCTAATCTAAGAAAGATTGTCAGTGATGAAGTGTTGTTGCAAAAAGATGATGAGCCAAGAAATGATGAAGTGAGGATAGACATTGATGAAAACATGGAGGAGACACAAGATGATGTGAACCCGTCTAGGGAAAACGTGATAGACATACCGGATCTGGTAGTGTCCAAAGCCAAGGCTCCTTTGCCAAGGCCTCCTCCACCATATCCTCAAAGGCTCGCGAAGCAAAACAATGAGAAACAATTCAATAAATTCATTGATATGATGAAAAGTTTGTCCGTAAATGTGCCTTTGGTTGAAGCTCTAGAGCAAATGCCAGGATATGCCAAGTTCATGAAGGGCTTGGTAACAAAGAAGTGGTCAATGAACTGTGAAATGATCAAAATGACACATCAAGTGAGTGCCATTGTGCATTCCATGGCTCCAAAGCTAGAAGACCCCAATATATTTACAATTCCATGCACTGTTGGTAGTGCCAATTTTACTAAATCCTTATGTGAGTTGGGAGTGAGCATTAATTTGATGCCATATTCTGTGTTCAAGACATTGGGGATTTGGAAACCAATACCCACATCCATGAGGTTGAAAATGATGGACCGGACAATGAAAAGTCCATTGGGGATAATTGATGATGTGCTAGTTCGGGTCAACAAGTTCATTCTTCCCGCATATTTAATGATACTCGACTATGAGGTTGACTATGAGGTGCTAATCATATTGGGGAGACCTTTCCTAGATACAGGGAAGGAATTAGTTGATGTGGAAGCTGGGGATCTCACCTTCCGGGTGGGCGTTGAAAAAGTTGTGTTCCACGTGTGCAAGTCAATGAGGCAGCCTATTAGCAACGAAGTGTGTTCGTTTGTGGGTCTTGTGACTGAGGTGATTGTTGATGAAACAAGTTCTATGATTAATGTTGAAGACCCTTTGAAAGTTGTGTTGTTGAATCATGATGAGGATGAGAAGGAAGGCTTGGTAGAATGTGCAAATGCTTTTCAAGGAATGGGATCCTACACATATGGACCTCGAAAACTCTCCTTGGACCTTGAGAACCGGAAGACTCCACCAACAAAGCCCTCAATCGAGGAGCCACCCACATTGGAGTTGATGCCTTTGCCTTCACACCTCAGGTATGAGTTCTTAGGCCCTTGTTCCACATTACCTATTATTCTTTATTCATGCTTAACTAACGTACAAGTAGATTCCACCTTTACGGTGCTTCAAAGGAGGAAGAGGGCAATAGGTTGGACATTGGCTGATATTCGGGGTATAAGCCCCGCCTTTTGCATGCAAAAAAATCATATTGAGGAAGATTCCAAACCATCTATAGAACATCAAAAGAGGTTGATTGAGGCCATGCAAGAGGTAGTCAAGAAAGAGATCATCAAGTGGCTAGATGCATGTGTTGTGTACCCTATTTATGATAGTTCATGGACTTCACCGGTACAACGTGTCCTAAAGAAGGGGGTCATGACTGTGATTACAAATGATAGAAATGAATTGATCCCCACAAGAACTGTCACCATTTGGAGGGTATGCATGGATTATAGAAAGCTGAACAAAAGTGACCCGGAAAGACCATTTTCCATTGCCATTTCTTGATCAAATGTTGGATAGACTTGCCGGACATGCTTATTATTGATTTTTGGATGGGTATTCTAGATATAACCAGATTCTTATTGCACCTGAAGAATAAGAGAAAACCACCTTCACTTGTCCGTATGGCACATTTGCATTCTCAAGGATGCTGCTTGGTTTATGTAATGCACTGGCTACATTTCAGCGGTATACGATGGCAATATTCACGGATATAGTGGAGGACTTCCTCGAGGTGTTCATGGATGATTTCTCTGTTGTGGGGGATTTCTTTGAAGAGTTTTTGGATAATCTTGATAAAGTGTTGGCCCGAAGTGAAGAGACGAACTTAGTGCTTAATTGGGAGAAGTGCCACTTTATGGTCTAGGAGGGCATTGTCCTCGGCCATAAGATCTCCAAGAACGATATTGAAGTGGACAAAGAAAAAATTGAAGTGATATCAAAACTCCCTCCTCCTACTTCCGTCAAGGGAATGAGAAGATTTCTTGTCACGGTGGGTTTTACCGTAGGTTCATCAAGGATTTCTTAAAAGTGGTGAACCCCTTGTGCAAGTTGTTGGAAAAAGATGCCAAGTTTGTGTTCAATGATGATTGCATGAATGATTTTAGATACTCAAGTATAGATTGACTACCACTCCCATCCTTACCGCACCCAATTGGAGCTTACCATTTGAGCTCATGTGCGATGCTAGCGATGTGGCGGTAGGAGTGGTATTGGGGAAAAGAATCAACAAGCTATTTCATTCGGTCTATTATGAAAGAAATACCATGAACGACGTCCAAGTCAACTATACGGTGACCGAGAAAGAGCTACTAGATTGTGTTTGCCATGGAAAAGTTCCGCCCGTACCTCATGGGTACCAAAGTGATTGTGCTCACCGATCACGCGACACTTCATTATTTGATGACTAAAAAGGTCTCTAAGGATAGGTTGATGCGGTGGGTTCTTCTTCTAGAAGAGTTTGACCTCGAAATCATAGACCGCAAAGGGAGTGAGAATCAAGTGGCGGACCACTTGTTCCGCTTGGAAGATGAGGAGAGGCCCCATGATGGCCTCGACATCAATGATTCGTTTCCTGATGAACAACTCCTCTCTGTGTCTTTGACCGGGATGCCTTGGTTTGCCGATGTGGCCAACTTTCTTGTGACCGACATTGTCCCAAATGAGTTCTCTTCAAACCAAAGGAAGAAGCTCAAACGGGACTGCTTGGATTATTATTGGGACGTGCCATATCTTTAAAAAGTTTGCAATGATGGTGTTATCCGGAGATGTGTTCTGGAAGAAGAGAAATTTAGTATTCTTGAATCTTACCATTCCTTTCCCTATGGTGGTCACCATGGTGGGGCGAGAACTACTACAAAGGTACTAATTTGTGGATTCTATTGGCCTACCTTGTACAAAGACGCTAGCGAGATCGTTAAGTGTTGTGATGAGTGCCAAAGAGCCGGTGGAATTTCCAAGAAGAATGAAATGCCTCTCACCACCATCCTTGAGATTGATATTTTCGACGTGTGGGGCATCGACTTTATGGGACCATTTGTGAGTTCATGTGGGAACACTTATATTCTTGTTGCTGTGGATTATGTTTCCAAATGGGTTGAAGTTGTGGCTTTGTCCAACAATGAGGCACGGAGTGTGGTGGCGTTCTTAAAGATAAATATCTTCACAAGGTTCGTCACCCCAAGGGCTATCATTAGTGATGGGGGTTCTCATTTTTGCAACAAAGCCTTTGACACTTTACTCTCCAAGGACCCTTCTCACATGATTCTTGTCGCTAGACACGAGATTTTTCCACCAATCAAGCAACATAGATGGGATGTTTTGGACCATGCCAAACCTGGGGACTTCGTGCTTCATCCTCTGCAAACAAATAAGGTTAGCCCTCTCCCCCTCCAGATTCAAATATTTACACACTAATGATCAACATATTGGCATATTTTCTCCAAGTAATGCACATAACATGATGGTGTCCATTGGGATTGTGGAAATCCCGTCGGAGTTTGGACAAGGCTTATCTTAGCGGGCTGTCACGTTAACAACATTCTAACCCGTACTAGGTTTGACATGATTCATGTACATTTGATATTAGAGTAAGGTTTCTAGAATGGCCTAGACCGGTACTCTCAAGTGGACAACTTGAGAGGGAAAGGCACGGGACCATCGACTGCACCACTGATCGACTAGTCTACCGCAAATAAGCCTTTCCGATTTAAAAGGGTAATTTTAGAAGAGCGCAAACACTCATCAAGCGCTACTATGTTGATAATTGGCACGAGTGGAGTATGATGTGGAGCATGCTTTATGCAGAGATAATAACACATTGTCAAGTATTGGCATGGTAAATATGTAAAAGCGGTAAATACAATATTAAGGTAAAACATGAAAGGCATAAAAGAAAGACAAGGGAAGAAGTTAGTTCGTGAAATATATGAGAATGTAATAAAGCAAGCAAGGGAGTAGGGACGAGAAAGGCATGATATAGCAGTCTTTAAACAAATGAAGATCAGTTAGAGAAAATAAGGGCGAATAGGGAAAGGGATGTGCATGTTATAACAAATTTAAACAAATAAAGGTGGAGAAGGGAAGGAATGTGCATGTTATAACATGTTTAAACAAGTAAAGGTGAACGGGAAAGGGATATGCATATAATCGCAAAATTAAACAAATAAAGATGGAAAAGGAATGTGCATTTTATAACAAAGAAAACTAATCCACATAAGCCAAGTTCATTATGGTAAGAGCCTAAGTATCCCTAGCAGAGTCGCAATGCTGTCGCGCCCCGTTTTCTCGCGAAAGCGGGTTTCGACGTCGTGAAAACTCTTTTTAGAATGGGAGATCGAGTGCTAAAAGAAGAGTCGCCACCTAACGATTTTTAAGGTGCATTAGGGAGCCTATTGTGCAGATAACTCTGTTTGACTAGTCAACACCACCAAAGATTAGGCAAGGGCTCAAATTACCTCAAAGAGAAGGTGTTAGGCACTCTTCGAGGTCACAACTGTGGGTCCTAACCGAACTTAAAATTGTGTGGATTAGGCTAAGTGATCAAATAAGCAAAGAGAGTATAAAGGTCAAAGAATTTTATTACAAAAATCTAAATCTTATTACGAATATAGAGATACAACCACACTGATTATGATAGAAAACATAGAAATGAAGGGGGGGGGGGTCCTAAGTTTAGCCTAAAGGATCACCTCGTACATCATAAATAATATTTCACAACTCCCTTGAGGTAGAGGGTTACTCATATTATTCAATGGGCAAAAACTGTCATCTTCTGCTACCCGATTATTATGTTAAAGTTGTTTACCTAAAAGCACTCTAATTTAGTTCTAAGTCGTGCTCTATGCGTGCACTACCCGTCCTATACCTATGGTCCGGGAGGTTATGGACCTCTATTTAGGTAGTTCTAGACCTTACCTAGGCTGATAAAAATGTTAAAACTAGGCAAAATACAAAAACACATTGGACTTCAAATATGGGTAATTAAGGGCTCAAGTTAGCCTCCACATTTAAACAACAAATACACGCGAAACAAAAGTTCAGGTTATGTAGTTTAGAATTAAGAACCTTAGGCCCTATATATATGATTTCTAGGTGACTTTGAATTAAAACATACATGCAGTTTTAGATGCAAGGTGCTGCTCATAGACATGATTATATAGTTGTTACAAGCTGATTATTGAGATCGCAGGTTTCAAGTTATTAAACCTATAGGTGCTACGTCTAGGTGATCTACGCATTACAGGATAGTGAAATATATTGGAGAAAAGCCCCAGAATTACTCATGCTTTCTAATAATAGCATGAATGAACAATAAACAATGTTTGAGAAGTTCAACATTAACAATTTAGGGTGATTAATTATACCCTATAGGCAGGATCTCTAACGATTAGCCCTTGGAGCCGATTTTATTGCCATACCTTAATCTTATAGGCTTATTTCTAGGTAAACAGTGGCAAACAGAATAATTAGAATCCTATAGGAATGATTTCTAATGAATGTGCTGATGCGAATTGAAAGAAAAATCAGTGACATTTATTCCTATAGGCAGATTTTCTAGTAGCACGTAGTAGTAAGCAAAATTGTGGCATTTTGAATTCATGTTTGCTAGCAGACAGTGTTTGTGCGTGCTTTCCCTAAGGACATGATTTCTATAGTGCATGTAGTTATTTAATAGCATATATAGCAAGTAAATCATCGAGTCATATAGGCATATTGTCTACCCCTTTGTACGCAAATATTAAAATTTACCCACTCCCATTTTTTACTAACACCCCAATTGTTTATCACAAAGTTATTACAGGCCCAATAATGAATAAGATTACAAATATTATACAAGTAATGACAATAGGCTCACACCAGGCCCAAACGAAATACCCAACACTGTTTGGGTCTTCAGCAGTTCTCATGCAACATACCCAGACTTCCAACAAGGATCCATATTCATCAACACAACCCATAATCCATAGAAGAGCCAAAAGCCAATTCATATAACCATATTGCCAAGCGTTGAATCACTTAAACCAACCAACTTAGATATCAGTAGATAATAGGAAGAAAGGATTGAGTGGGATAGTTCAAGTTTCAGGGAGTCAGTAAAGACCCAAATACTAGTGTGTCAGAGTTCACAAGGTTCTCAAATGGATCCCGAGCAGTGCTCACACTAGGGAGGTCAGTAGTAAGAGCCTTGGTAGCCTTGGGTTTCAGCGGGCTAAGAATGAGAGGTTCAAGATAGTATAGGTAACAAATGAGGGAGAGTGGACAATGGTTGAGGGACATGAATTGAGGGATACACTTATAACTTAAACTAGACATAGCAAAGTTGAGCATACAGAGCAGCTAATCAAACGGGTCACATGACTTAGAAGCAAGTTAAGTAGGGACTTAGAAGCAGGTTCGACACTTAACACATAGACGATCACTTATTGAAAGAGTTAAGGAAAGAAAAAGTTTGTAGAATTGACAAAGATTATCATGCACAGATGTACAATACTAAACAAGTTGAAATCTGAGAGGTTCAAGTTATGCTAAGTATACATCCTAGTGTCATTATCAGGAAACAAGACAACATTTAGACATGATGGGGAACCCGCATTGTGATGAGCCAAGTAATCACAGAAGGAACAGGGCATCAAGTGAGTCAAAGACATACTAAGGGACATATTAGTAGATAGGCAAGATCATAGTCAATAGAAATGTCTCAACACAAATTAAAGGGGTATAGGATCGAGTGAGCATGCTGGGTGACACAATAGCAGAGAGACAAGCTATAATTGACAACAATAGTCTTAACCCCATGTTATTACAAATGTGAGACATTCATTACAGAGATTCAGGGCCAAGCAGGTAAGAATATTTATGAACATTCAGGCGTCAATACACTAGCTAAACGAGCTTAGGAAGGTTTAGCTTATCCAAGTTAGACATAGATAATCCCAGAACTAGCAGCATTAGGAGTAGTTAAATGCTAAACAGACGTAAAACGCATGCAAAGTTAACAGAGTGGTGCATAAAATTAAGCCAGACACACGTTAAGCCATGGATTTCAGAAGTAAGAACACATGCAAATCAGAGATACATACGGATGAAATTGCAAAAGCCAAGTAACTTACTAGTTAAATGAACAACAGTAAAGAGAAAAAATTCCACAAGAACCTAGAATCTCAATGCGTCAAAGTTCCCAAGAGCTTCCAAAGAACTCTGAGCAATGCTCTCACCAAGAGAAAGTTCGAATAATAGAATCTCAGTGGACTTGGCTTTTAACCGGCCAAAATGAAGTACAAAACAAGAGAATGAGGGAATCACAAAAGAAAGCTGCAATTTTCTAGCGAAAGTATATCGGTTCAAATCTCAACACAAAGGGGAATGGGGAGGGGTTTATATAGTAGAAAAATTGGACGAATAAACTAGGAAACAAAGTAAATAAAACCTAAAATAAGGAAAGAAAGCATGCATAATCGATTCAGATCAATTAAGGAGAGAAAACGGGTAAACCCTAGTTCAAGAGGGAAAGCACAAATCAATAGAGATCTCACTGAAATCGGGTTCACATAGCGTGGTATTGAATGTATATAGACGAAATAATGCTCAAGATCAAAGATTTGAGCCACTTTAGTTCGATCTCAGAAGATCTTGCATGCCAAACTTAGGCAAGCACCTAAGTAACACCACAAATGGATGACTGGTAGTGAGAGGAGACCAATAAGGTAAGTGAATCAGTGATTGATTCCATTTTAGAGCCGGATTTGGAGTGGTTGAGAGATACAGCGGCTAGGATTTCTGAGATAAGAAGAGAGAGTAAAGAGGATTTGGGGGCAACGTGTTAAGAGAAAATGATAGGGATTGGGCGGATTTGGTCAATTAAAGAAGGAGACTGAACGAGGGCCATTGATCTTGAGAGATCAACGACTGGGATTCAAAAACAAATGGGGTGGGTCATAAAACGGGTACCGACCGAATATTATACAAGGTTTGTTTGGCTTTGGGCTGGGGTTTTGGGTTAAGGTGTTGGTCCACTTTTGGTCTGAAAATTGCTTTAAAGTTGGGCCAGCTCTTAAGTGCACACAATTTATCAAAAAAAGAATTAGTAAATAAATAAAAATATTTCTATGCACTAAAATGATATAAATTAATGACTTAGAATTATAAAAATATACAATGCTATTTTTTGACACAAATAGTATAAATAAGGGCATTTGTATATGAATATAGGCTATTATTATAAAATTAGATAAATAGCTTAAAAATGCTAATGTAATTATACGAAATGAAGTGAACATATTAGGAAACATATATGAGGATGTAAAAATAGTAATTTGGATGATTAAGTCATCAAAAATAATTTAAAGGGATAATTATTAAATATTTATGTAATTTAAATGCAAAAAAATTAATTTAAAAGCTCTAAAACTTATGAAAAATTATAAAAATGCTTGTATAGATTTGTGAACTAAATAATGATGCAAAATGATATTTTGAAAGTATTTATACTTATTTGAAAAAATATGAGGGAAAAATTGGGTATCGACACGCATCCCCACCATCTCCTGTTGTAGGGCGCTCATTCTTGTGTCCCATCTACCACCTGAGGTTTCTCCAACATCCTGCTCGTGCAGAGGAGAAACAGAGGCTGGATCCTCTTACACCTCATTGCCTCCTCGTCCACATCAAAATCCTCGCTATCCGTCTCAGCAGGCCCAACAGGGTCTTTCCTAATTACCACTTTATCAGCTTGGAATTTTTTCTCACGCTTGACTTTTCTATCCAGGTCCCTACTTTCTGGTACTTGTGCCCCACAACATCCGAGTAACCAATGATGGGAAAAAGAACCCATACCTCTGCACAGGACAGCGAATGAACATCTCGTCCTGAATAACCTTAGCAATATCAAAATCGTGGCCATTGATAAAGCACCATATCAGTGCGGCCCGAGAATCATTCACCTCAGTGGTGTTTGTGGAAGGCAACATGCGATTATTTATAATGTAGAGCTAACATTTCCCTTCAAAAGTAAGCGAAGACGAATGAAATTTTGGCCCCTGGATTATCCACACTACCACCTTGCCAGGTACGCAATTGGTTATGAAGATTAGTTGCCACATTGTTGGTGCTCTGCTGTACGTGTCATAGTGGTCTTCTGCTTCAAGAACTTCCCCACACTGGAAAATGGTAGGCCCTTCAGATGGCCGCTATGGATACGTCCACACTTATCTTCCAAACTACGCAGACATGATTGTCATGTTCTGGGTAGTTCGCGTAAAACTCCGGAACAACCATTAGTTGGCCTCATTAGATTCTTCAAAAAATATCCCTAAGTCACGCCTGACCAATTCATGATACACATTGGGACAGTCATTCTGGAGGGTGATAAGTAGGGATTTTAACCTATTATTTGCTCTCTTTTACTTGTATGTAGAGCCAAAAATGCGTGAAGGTATTCCCGGAAACTAATGTAATGTGCTTGCTTGCAGGGATTGTTCAAAATGAGCCAAAGGAGTCATAATCAACTCATAAAGGAGTCAAAACTTGAACAAAACCAAGACTAGGCCAAGAGATATGAAACACGGACCCGCGAAAGCCACAACGCGGTCGTGAGATCTATTTTAAGGTCTGCGAAAGGCAAATTCAGAGAGGTTGATTTTTGGGCTAAAAGAGAAAGGCGAACCGCATCAGACAGGTGCGGCCGCGAAACTACCACCGCGACCGCGATTGGAATTACGCAGACCGCAGTTGCTGAGGTTTAGAGAGCTTACATTTTAAGAAAAAACAAGAAGTGCGGTCCGCGTCAGAATTACACGGCCACATAAGTCTCTTACGCGACCGCGATGGATATTATGCGATCCGCAAGACTATGCTTAACCCAGATCCAGATGTGAAGAACGTAGACCACGATCAGAATTACACGGCCGTGAAAGCAAGAGTGCGGCTGCGGTCAAAATTACGTGGCCGCATAACCTCCACAGGGGTATTTTTGTCCAGAAATTTTAGCTTAGTATAAATAGTACTTTTTGTCATTTTTAGGTTATGTTATGTGTTAGGAGAGCACCTGAGACAACTGGAACTTCCCTTTTGGGAAATTTGGTATTAGATATATCTTTTAACATTAGATTTTCGTATTATAATCATATATTATAGATTTTATCTTCTTTTCATCTTGAATTTCTATTATTTCCATGAGTAGCTAGACCCATAGTTTGGGTTGTGACCCAACCCTAGTGTGGGTAATTAATGGGTATTGAATTTTAGGGCTTGAATGTGTATGGGTTGGTGATATTTAGCCTAGTTCTTGCTAGAATTATAGAATTAGTGGTTGCAAACACTGATTCATGCCTTTATGACTTGGTCTCTACTTGAGAAAGAGAGACTACGTCTAGGAAAACTAGGCTAACAAGGAATTGGGGTGAACTCAAGAAATTGATAGCCCCAATTAAAGGGTTAAAACTAGAGATAGTAATACCCGACTTGAGCTAATATCAATTGAATTGAATTGATACCCATTTGGACTTGAAAAAGCCAAATTGGGTAAAATCACTCAACTACCGAGATGTATAGAGTGAGCACCCGGGGTGTGATTGCATACAATAGAGTAACTTTAGAAGTAGAATCAAAACCAAATGTTTGGAAGTGTAATCAGGAACAAAACCCGCATCTAGCTTGGATATAAACCTAATTCTAAACCAATTAACTCCCTGTGGATTCGATCCCGACCTAATTGGGTTAAAACTGCATCGACCATCCTCGCTACTCAACAGTAGTGTAGGCTTGGACCCGATCAATTTTTGGCGCCGTTGCTGGGGAGTTAGACGATCTTAGCTATATATATAAGTAGTTGTGTGTTTTGTTTTTCTTTCCTTTCGTTTTTCAAATTTTGTGTGTCAATTGCTTATAGGTACCAAATGTCTCTTAATGAGGCCCTCGAACATATTCCTCAGGGGGAGGAGGTAGATGACAATGAAGGGGATGAGGCTCATCTTGAACCTCAAGTACAAAGAAGAGGCCGCCCACCTCATGACAATATCCCAAACCCTCCCCACCTCCTCCAAGGGCAGAACACCGTGTGTTTCCCAATGAATGCTACACAAATGCAATTGTCCGGCCCCGGATTCGGGTGGGCAATTTTCAGATAACTAATGTCATGCTTACACTCTTGGAATAGAGGGGTTTCTTCACTGGACCTCCACATCAAAACACATATAAGCATCTCAAAGGTTTTGTAGACACGTGATGGGGGAGCAAGAAGACGAATGTATTTGAGGACACTTTGAGGTTAAGGCTTTTCCCATTCTCACTTAGAGGGAAGGCTTTGGATTGGCTTGAGAGGATACCCAACCATTCCATCGCCACTTGGGAAGAGTTGGACGAGAAGTTCATAGCAAATTTTTTCTCTCTGGAAATATGGAAACATTGAGAGATGAGATCTTAGTTTTTTAAACAAGATCCAACTGAACCGTTACATGAGATTTGGGAATGGTACCGAACAATGGTTAAAGAATACCCCAATAATGATATGACTAAAGCAATGATCTAACAAACATTTTATAGGGATATCAACACAACTGGCCAATGTGTGGTGAATCAGCTCGCTAGGGGTAATGTCATAAAAGTTCTTTATGCTGATGCTTGTGACATATTAGATGAGATGGCGGACACCTCCTCAGCTTGGAAAAGTAGAGCCAACGTTCCTCAGGGTGACCCTAATGTCATCCACCTTCATAAGGAACTTCATGATCATGGACAAGCCATAGAAGAGTTGACAACAACCATGAATCAATTGGCCAAGGCTCAGGTTCAACAAACGAAGACAAAGAGGTCAACAAAGCCAAAACAATCAGGATCAATTTGAGCAAAGTGGTAGTGGTTACAGTCAAGTTGATTCTTATGATGATCAGAGTGAAGGGGTTTTATATGCCAATAATTACCAAGGTCAACAGAGCAATGCTCCAAATCAACAATAGTGGAGATCATAGGGAAACAATTAAAATTGGGGCAACCAAGGACAACAAGGGAATTGGAATAGTGGAAAAATAACAACAATCCGAACAATTGGGGGAACAACAATCAAAATTGGGGTAATCAAGGAAATTCAAGTAATTGGGGAGAAAATAATCAAGGAAACTTGAGTGGAAACAATAATAGTAATTGGGGAGGCAATGGAAATCAAGGGGGTTGGAACAACAATAACCAAGAAAACCAGGGGTCGGGCTTTCAAAGGCCCCCGATGTATCAACAACCCAACAATCCGCCTCCATATCCGTCACAAGGGCAAAGTTATTCAAACAATGAGATGGGGCAAATAAAAAGCATGTTCAAGCAAATGATGGAAAGAAACGCCGACTCCGATGCCCAAATATCCTCCCACAACACTTCTATCCGCAACTTGGAAGTACAAACAGGTCAAATTTCTCAAGCGTTGAATACTCTCCCTAAGGGGGCAATACCAAGTGATACAGTAGTAAACCCAAAGGGCGGGAACAATACGGGCCATGCTATGGCAGTGACTACAAGAAGTGGTAGAGGAAGAGTTGCTAGTACCTCTAATCTAAGAAAGATTGTGAGTGATGAAGTGTTGTTGCAAAAAGATGATGAGCCAAGAAATGATGAAGTGAGGATAGACATTGATGAAAACATGGAGGAGACACAAGATGATGTGAACCCGTCTAGGGAACACGTGATAGACATACCGGATCTGGTAGTGTCCAAAGCCAAGGCTCCTTTGCCAAGGCCTCCTCCACCATATCCTCAAAGGCTCGCGAAGCAAAACAATGAGAACCAATTCAATAAATTCATTGATATATTGAAAAGTTTGTCCGTAAATGTGCCTTTGGTTGAAGCTCTAGAGCAAATGCCAGGATATGCCATGTTCATGAAGGGCTTGGTAACAAAGAAGTGGTCAATGAACTGTGAAATGATCAAAATGACACATCAAGTGAGTGCCATTGTGCATTCCATGGCTCCAAAGCTAGAAGACCCCGATATCTTTACAATTCCATGCACTGTTGGTAGTGCCGATTTTACTAAAGCCTTGTGTGAGTTGGGAGTGAGCATTAATTTGATGCCATATTCTGTGTTCAAGACATTGGGGATTGGGCAACCAATACCCACATCCATGAGGTTGAAAATGATGGACCGGACAATGAAAAGGCCATTGGGGATAATTGATGATGTGCTAGTTCGGGTCAACAAGTTCATTCTTCCCGCATATTTTGTGATACTCGACTATGAGGTTGACTATGAGGTGCCAATCATATTGGGGAGACCTTTCCTAGATACAGGGAAGGACTTAGTTGATGTGGAAGCTGGGGATCTCACCTTCCGGGTGGGCGATGAAAAAGTTGTGTTCCACATGTGCAAGTCAATGAGGCAACCTATTAGCAACGAAGTGTGTTCGTTTGTGGGTCTTGTGACTGAGGTGATTGTTGATGAAACAAGTTCTATGATTAATGTTGAAGACCCTTTGGAAGTTGTGTTGTTGAATCATGATGAGGATGAGAAGGAAGGCTTGGTAGAATGTGCAAATGCTTTGCAAGGAATGGGATCCTACACATATGGACCTCGAAAACTCTCCTTGGACCTTGAGAACCGGAAGACTCCACCAACAAAGCCCTCAATCGAGGAGCCACCCACATTGGAGTTGATGCCTTTGCCTTCACACCTCAGGTATGAGTTCTTAGGCCCTTGTTCCACATTACCTATTATTCTTTATTCATGCTTAACTAACGTACAAGTAGATTCCACCTTTACGGTGCTTCAAAGGAGGAAGAGGGCAATAGGTTGGACATTGGCTGATATTCGGGGTATAAGCCCCGCCTTTTGCATGCAAAAAAATCATATTGAGGAAGATTCCAAACCATCTATAGAACATCAAAAGAGGTTGATTGAGGCCATGCAAGAGGTAGTCAAGAAAGAGATCATCAAGTGGCTAGATGCATGTGTTGTGTACCCTATTTATGATAGTTCATGGACTTCACCGGTACAACGTGTCCTAAAGAAGGGGGTCATGACTGTGATTACAAATGATAGAAATGAATTGATCCCCACAAGAACTGTCACCATTTGGAGGGCATGCATGGATTATAGAAAGCTGAACAAAGTGACCCGGAAAGACCATTTTCCATTGCCATTTCTTGATCAAATGTTGGATAGACTTGCCGGACATGCTTATTATTGATTTTTGGATGGGTATTCTAGATATAACCAGATTCTTATTGCACCTGAAGACCAAGAGAAAACCACCTTCACTTGTCCGTATGACACATTTGCATTCTCAAGGACGCTGTTTGGTTTATGTAATGCACTGGCTACATTTCAGCGGTAGACGATGGCAATATTCACGGATATAGTGGAGGACTTCCTCGAGGTGTTCATGGATGATTTATCTGTTTTGGGGGATTTCTTTGAAGAGTGTTTGGATAATCTTTATAAAGTGTTGGCCCGATGTGAAGAGACGNTGATGAAACAAGTTCTATGATTAATGTTGAAGACCCTTTGAAAGTTGTGTTGTTGAATCATGATGAGGATGAGAAGGAAGGCTTGGTAGAATGTGCAAATGCTTTGCAAGGAATGGGATCCTACACATATGGACCTCGAAAACTCTCCTTGGACCTTGAGAACCGGAAGACTCCACCAACAAAGCCCTCAATCGAGGAGCCACCCACATTGGAGTTGATGCCTTTGCCTTCACACCTCAGGTATGAGTTCTTTGGCCCTTGTTCCACATTACCTATTATTCTTTATTCATGCTTAACTAACGTGCAAGTAGCTTCCACCTTTACGGTGCTTCAAAGGAGGAAGAGGGCAATAGGTTGGACATTGGCTGATATTCGGGGTATAAGCCCCGCCTTTTGCATGCAAAAAAAATCATATTGAGGAAGATTCCAAACCATCTATAGAACATCAAAAGAGGTTGATTGAGGCCATGCAAGAGGTAGTCAAGAAAGAGATCATCAAGTGGCTAAATGCATGTGTTGTGTACCCTATTTATGATAGTTCATGGACTTCACCGGTACAACGTGTCCTAAAGAAGGGGGTCATGACTGTGATTACAAATGATAGAAATGAATTGATCCCCACAAGAACTGTCACCATTTGGAGGGCATGCATGGATTATAGAAAGCTGAACAAAGTGACCCGGAAAGACCATTTTCCATTGCCATTTCTTGATCAAATGTTGGATAGACTTGCCGGACATGCTTATTATTGATTTTTGGATGGGTATTCTAGATATAACCAGATTCTTATTGCACCTGAAGACCAAGAGAAAACCACCTTCACTTGTCCGTATGACACATTTGCATTCTCAAGGACGCTGTTTGGTTTATGTAATGCACTGGCTACATTTCAGCGGTAGACGATGGCAATATTCACGGATATAGTGGAGGACTTCCTCGAGGTGTTCATGGATGATTTATCTGTTTTGGGGGATTTCTTTGAAGAGTGTTTGGATAATCTTTATAAAGTGTTGGCCCGATGTGAAGAGACGAACTTAGTGCTTAATTGGGAGAAGTGCCACTTTATGGTCGAGGAGGGCATTGTCCTCGGCCATAAGATCTCCAAGAATGATATTGAAGTGGACAAAGAAAAAATTGAAGTGATATCAAAACTCCCTCCTCCTACTTCCGTCAAGGGAATGAGAAGATTTCTTGTCACGGTGGGTTTTACCGTAGGTTCATCAAGGATTTCTTAAAAGTGGTGAACCCCTTGTGCAAGTTGTTGGAAAAAGATGCCAAGTTTGTGTTCAATGATGATTGCATGAATGATTTTAGATACTCAAGTATAGATTGACTACCACTCCCATCCTTACCGCACCCAATTGGAGCTTACCATTTGAGCTCATGTGCGATGCTAGCGATGTGGCGGTAGGAGTGGTATTGGGGAAAAGAATCAACAAGCTATTTCATTCGGTCTATTATGAAAGAAATACCATGAACGACGTCCAAGTCAACTATACGGTGACCGAGAAAGAGCTACTAGATTGTGTTTGCCATGGAAAAGTTCCGCCCGTACCTCATGGGTACCAAAGTGATTGTGCTCACCGATCACGCGACACTTCATTATTTGATGACTAAAAAGGTCTCTAAGGATAGGTTGATGCGGTGGGTTCTTCTTCTAGAAGAGTTTGACCTCGAAATCATAGACCGCAAAGGGAGTGAGAATCAAGTGGCGGACCACTTGTTCCGCTTGGAAGATGAGGAGAGGCCCCATGATGGCCTCGACATCAATGATTCGTTTCCTGATGAACAACTCCTCTCTGTGTCTTTGACCGGGATGCCTTGGTTTGCCGATGTGGCCAACTTTCTTGTGACCGACATTGTCCCAAATGAGTTCTCTTCAAACCAAAGGAAGAAGCTCAAACGGGACTGCTTGGATTATTATTGGGACGAGCCATATCTTTAAAAAGTTTGCAATGATGGTGTTATCCGGAGATGTGTTCTGGAAGAAGAGCAATTGAGTATTCTTGAATCTTACCATTCCTTGCCCTATGGTGGTCACCATGGTGGGGCGAGAACTATTACAAAGGTACTAAGCTGTGGATTCTATTGGCCTACCTTGTACAAAGACGCTAGCGAGATCGTTAGGTGTTGTGATGAGTGCCAAAGAGCCGGTGGAATTTACAAGAAGAATGAAATGCCTCTCACCACCATCCTTGAGATTGATATTTTCGACGTGTAGGGCATCGACTTTATGGGACCATTTGTGAGTTCATGTGGGAACACTTATATTCTTGTTGCTGTGGATTATGTTTCCAAATGGGTTGAAGTTGTGGCTTTGTCCAACAATGAGGCACAGAGTGTGGTGGAGTTCTTAAAGAAAAATATCTTCACAAGGTTCGTCACCCCAAGGGCTATCATTAGTGATGGGGGTTCTCATTTTTGCAACAAAGCCTTTGACACTTTATTCTTTAAGTATGGTGTCACTCATAAGGTGTCAACCCCTATCACCCGCAGGCAAGTGGATAGGTTGAGGTCTCCAACAGGGAGATCAAGAGCATTCTATCCAAGACTGTCAATGCAAACCGAACTGATTGGTCAAGGAAACTTGACAATGCTTTATGGGCCTATAGAACAACTTACAAGACTCCAATTGGTATGTCTCCGTACCTGTTGGTATTTGGGAAAGCATGTCATCTTCCAGTGGAATTAGAGCACAATGCCATGTGGACGTTGAAGAAATTTAACCTTGAATGGGATGTAGCTGCCAATCTCTAGGTAGAGCAATTGAATGAACTTGATGTTCCATGCTTACTCCAGTTCATCCTTGTATAGGGACAAGATGAAGTACTTGCATGATAAATATATCTGGAACAAAGAATTCAAAGAAGGTGACTTGGTTCTTCTATTCAACTCTCGGTTACAGATGTTTCCGAGAAAGCTCAAGTCAAAGTGGATGGTCCTTTTGAAGTGGTACATGTGACTCCTTTTGGTGCTCTTGATTTGAAAAATAAGAATGGTGAGATCTTTAGAGTCAATGGGCACTGAGTGAAGCACAACCTTGGCAAGATTGATGATATCCACGTTTCGGCATTGATCCATTTCAAATGATGATGGTAACATGCGTCGTGCCACGATGTTAAATCAGGCGCTTCTTGGGAGGCAACCCATGTGTTTTTCTTTCTCTTGATTTTATTCTTAGATTAAATTGTTTTGGACTAACTGCTGTGAAGTGTATGTAGGAATTGGTTTTGCAGTGCAAAAAATTGACAAGAAAAAATTTGGCTAAGTGTTGAAACTTTGCGGACGGACCGCACCCAAAATTTGCAGACCGCACAAGCACTTCGCGGCCGCACAATTCTGTGCGCGGCCGCACAAGCTGAAATGGGAAAAATGCCAAATCTCTGAAGTTGGCCTGTCAAAATTCCTTAAGAGTTCACGGCCGCGTTTAAAATTTTGCGGTTCACACAAATTGTGCGGCCCTGACCAGTTTTTCTCGGACCGTGCCCGTGCATCTGAGGCTGAGCTACAAAAAAAGTAAAGAGTGCGGACCGCGACAAAATTTCGCGGCCGCACTTAGGTAAGTTGGTGGGGTCACTGGGTTCTGAGTATAAATAGGAGTTTTTTTTAACATTTCACACTTTGCAAACCCTAACCTCTCAAATTCAACTAAAGCATTGTGCATCTTTACTTGATTTCAAACTCATCCCATTTTCATCAAGTGTAAAATTCCTACCATTTTCATTTCAATGATTTGATTTGATTTTTTTCTTTTCTTTTCTCTTTGTTTTAATTTTCCTATTTAGTTTGGGTTAGATGCATGCCTTAATGTCAAACTAATGCTTAAATTTTACATAAATGCATATGGGTAGTGTTTATATGCGTAATGGGGGCTGGGGTTAGTAACTTTGCATATCTAATTGCTATAATTTTTGGGTAATTAGTGAAAACCCTAGTTGTCAGTGTTAGTGCCGACTTAATTTGAATTTCGCAGTCGCATACATTTTTGTGCGGTCCGCGATAGGGTATGAGGATGCGATCAAACTACGCAGTCAGCGATACCGTAGCTTCAAGGCATTGATAGTTGCTTAGAGTTCGCGGCCGCAGTTACTTTTGTGGGGACCGCGGTTGGTCTTTTGCGGATGCACTAAATTTTGCGCCGTCCGTGAATTGGAACTTCATAGACTTAATAATATGACTTCGTGACCGCGTTAATTTTTATGCGATCCGCGATTGGTCCTTCGCAACGGCACTCATTTTTGTGCGGTCCGCGGTTGATCAAGATCAGATATGCAGTAGTCTGAGCCTGGCCTCTTCGCGGCCGCATTTACTTTTACGCGGTCTGTGAACAACTAATTTTTGACCACACTCAATTGTTATACTATTTTAGTGTAAATATTCCTTTTAGGCCTAATATTGATATTTTAAGCTTTTATCTTACAGTTAGTAGATTTTATTTAATTAAAATAAATAAATAAATAATAATGATACTCATATTCTTAAAGTGTGAACATATATATATATAT
>ML410085.1:0-18608 GCA_005239525.1 Nicotiana knightiana | reverse complement strand
TAAATTCCCAAACATATATATATATATATTAGGTATAAAAGAAAAAGAAAAAAGGGACAAAAGAAGGGAAAAACGAAAAAGGCAAAAAGCAAAAAAAAAAAAAAGAGATCAAAGAGAATATGAAGGAAGGAAAATCTGGAAAAAAAAAACAAATTTCAGAAACTCAAAAAAAGGGAGTACTATTTTTTAGAGTAAACAATTCATTTGGAATACTGTTCAATTACGATAAGAGTTCAAAGTTGGAGTTCGGGATTTCATTCGTGGTTTCGAGTTCGTGGATTCTAGAAGTTTTATAATTAGTAGATTAAGTCGCTTACTGAGTGAGATTTTCGCAAAAAAGGTAACACTCAATCTCCTTTGTTAATTTAATATCATGTATAACCGATTGTATGATGTTAGTTTATTTAAATTCAATTATTCTTTCGCTTTCTTTTGTATTTTTAAATAGCGTCGATTTTTTCTTGTTATTTATATATGTATATATATGTTTGGGAATTTAAAGAATTATACTAATCTAAAATTTGTTCCTACTTTTAATTTTTAGTTAATCTATTCTTTTGCCATAATTCACGTGAAATTTTAGACTATAGATAGTTCATAAAATTGTTTAAAGGTTTTGTCAACAAAAGTACTTTTTTTTTGGTAAAATTTTATTTAATGTGTGAGTTTATTGCTTTTGGTTTTGGTCATGAATAGTGCAAATCCTCACCAATCTGTTAGATCCTTATATTTTATTTGGGATTAAAACTTATTCTCTTTTAATTTTTTTTTCTTTTCCCAAATTAGTATTTTTAAACTAGTATTTTGTATAGATGATTTTAGTGATAAATTTGATGTAAGTTGGTTTACTTACTTTACGTAGTTTTTTTTTATGAAAATATTTTCATATAATATTGTGTAGTAGGATCCCATTAAGTAAAAAGAATAAAGTTAGTTTAAAGTTAGATTTTTAAAAAATTGTTTTCAACGTAAATTGTTTGTAACATAAACATCATTCCAATTCATCATTTAGTGGGTCTATGCCAATGGATATATGATGGTTCATATTTTTACGTGATTTTGTTCGATTATTTTGTGATTGTTTGCCATATTTCTTGATTTTAAGTATTGTCCATGTTTAAATATTTATATCATTCTATTTTTGTGCTCAAATAAATTTAAGGCTATTAGTTTTTAGTTTAGTTAAATAAGAATGTGCGGGATGATTCAAAAGTCAGTTGAATACTATGTTTCCAATTTTTACTTTATTTTATTTTTAGGTTTCACGTGCATATTTACTAATTTGAGTGTTATACAAGAATGATTATTTTCCTCTGTACTGTTTGTCCAAGAATTTCATTTAAATAGTTTTTATTAAACCTCCTTTTATTTTAGTCATAATTTTTATTAAATAATGTTATTTTAATTAGTTCAATATTTTGATAACAACAAAACAAGAAGAGTGGTAATTTTCTTTAGGTAGCAAGATGAATAACGAACTAATTGAGGACTCGTTGCAATAAGTAAAATAGTAATAAAAATATACAAATATATGTATCGAATATGAAAGATATAAAATAATTGGAATACTCTAAAACACTAGAAAAACTTTTGAGGTACTTTAAATATTAGCTCATGTGTTCATACACGAACCTTGGATTGATACGATTAAGTAATAAAAGGGCCATGTTCGCATTCCCGCGTCTCGATGCCTTTAAAAAATAATAATTATGTTTTAACCATGTGTACATTCTGTACCTTGGTTTAACATATACCTTCAAAGGAAAACCTTGTGTCCATACTGCATCTAGATCAAAATAATTAATAAAATAAAATAATTAATTAAGCGATAATAAATGAGTCATAATCAATATAATACAAGAATAGCTAAAAATTGATTTAAGCCTTACATTAGTCAATAAAAGAGACCGTGCTAGAACCACGGGACCCGAGAGGTGCCTTACACCTTCCCCTCGGTCAACAGAATTCCTTACTCAGTCTTCTGTTTCGTAGGCCGTAAATTAGGAGTCAAATCTTCCTTTTGATAAGAGATTCAATACAAGGTAACTTGGAACACCAAAACTCAATTCCAAGTGGCGACTCTAAATAATAAATAATCTCTTTCCAAAACATCACTTTAATTGGAAAAACTCTCCTAACTCAACCACGTAATAAGGTTGCGTGGACCTAAAAGATGTGTGGCAACTCTGGCGACTCTGCTGGGGACTATTAATAAGAATTCGAGCTTTGTACATTGATTCTTGTTTGGATTTTATCATGTTTTTAATATTATTGTGTTTGCGAGCCTAATGTGCTATTTGTCGTTTATACTGCTTTAATATTTATTTGAACTGTGATACAAACTGTATCCTCTCTCGCACCCCTCTGAGTCCTCTGATAGGTAGTTATGTTGTGTTTGCCTACCAACATCACAAAATTTCTGTCTTGAGATAAAGCCATTTAGCCTACCAGCTTCTGGTGAAGGATTTAGTCACACAATTTAGGTGGGAGAGCCGTTAGCTAGCCAGTGCTATTCTACTACTGGTGACGCTTGACGCTCCTCGGCTCGGGTTGTCTGCCCGGGTAAGCCAGGTCAAGATACCATCTCCTTTAGGATTTGAAAAAGTAGAAGAACAAGCTACAAGCAATGAATATCCCTAGTAAGCTACGCTTTATTTGCATCATGTGCATTGGACTTAGCGGGGGGACTCGGCACAGGGGCCGGGCCCGTCTTGCCAATTTTTCAGACCAGCATGTTCATTTTTTTTGTGCTACATGTAACATTATTTGGTAGGCTTTACTCAAATGTTGACCGGTTTTAGGATAGATTGATTGAATAGAGGAGAAGGAAAGAGAAAATATCCCCCAAGTTTTCATAAAGTGCCCATTTAAAAAAATAATTTTTTTTTTGAAGTGTTCTAATGTGTAAAATCACAATTTTCAAAAATGGTTTTTTCTTTTTATTATTTATTCAAACTGAACTACGCGGGTTTGATTCTCACCGGATGTGAGATACGTGGCAACCTTCATCGGGTCCGGCTCCCACTTTTCAAAAATTCAAAAATATTTTCTTTTAGTTTTTCTCAAAATCCAAAAATATTTGCGTTCTTATTTAGAAGTCTTTCTTTCGAAAATTCCCCAAAACAAAAAAATTCAAAATTAAAAAAAAAAATTCTTTCTTCTTTAGATGTCTTCCAAAAGAAAAACTTAGAAATCCAAAGACATATTTTCTTTGTTAGGAACATTCATGGTCTGAATTATATAAGAATAAGAGTTAGTTTATTTACTTTATTCCAGATTTTCCTAAACTACGTAATGGTCTGATTCATGCGGTGTCATGATACATAGGCAATCCTCATCGGATGCGATCATAGTCATAATTTATCTGGATAAAAAAAAAGCAAAAAAAGAAAAAGAGAGAATTTTTAAAAAAAAATAAAAAACAAACAAAGAAAAAGAGAAATAAAAGAGAACGCTAAATTCAAGTTGAAAATAAATCAATAAACCAATAAGCCGGGATGAAGCATGAAGCCTGTCAAACTCATTCTAGAAATGAAAATGGTATTAGGTGCATGACATATAATGTGTGATTAATATCTGCAAAATGCCTAACTCTAACACGTTTTTTGCTTGTCATATCTAAAGATATAGTTAAACAGAGGTGGCTGGTTTGTGGTTTAAACTGGCAACTCACCCTTACAACACGAGATCAAAAGGAAAAAGTATCATGGCAAACAACAGTGAGAACGATTCAGATAATGATGATATCCATGGACAATTGGTCGAACAAAGTTCGGGATCNACCCATTATCCCTACTTTCACTGTTCCTCAACCAGCTCTTGCTCAAAGGTCCAGCAATGATCCGCAACTGAATGCTCATGATGCTCAACATTACTCTCCAGAACTAACTTTCAAGGTTCAAGATTCATACAAGCATACTCCTCAGAACATGTTCCTAGTTGAGATCGAAAAGCATGACAAGAATACGGAACAAGAGGAAATGACTAGAAAATGAACAGTTTTGGAACAAACCATGAGAAACATACAGGGTTTGGGAGGCCACAAGAGTGTGTCCTTTAACGATCTATGCATGTTTCCCCATGTCCATTTGCCACCCGGTTTCAAGACCCCCAAGCTTGACAAGTATGACGGGCATGGTGATCCCATCGCCCATTTGAAGAGGTATTGTAACCAATTAAGGGGGAGCAGGAGGCAAAGAAGAATTAATCATGGCTTATTTTGGGGAAAGTTTGACTGGAATTGATTCAAAATGGTTCAAGATCAAGACATCTCTCACTGGCATGTGTGGAACGACATGGCTCAAGATTTTGTCCAACAGTTTCAGTACAATATTGATATAGTGCCAGACCGTTCCTCTCTCATCAACATAAATAAGAAACCAACAGAAAGCTTCAGACAATATGCAATCAAGTGGAGAGAGCATGCTGCTAGGGTCAAACCCCCGATGAAAGAGGCAGAAATGATTGACTATTTTCTCCAAGCTCAGGATCCTGATTACCTCCATTACATGTTGGACGCCATTGGTAAACCTTTCGCTGAGGCGATTAAAATTGGTGAAATAGTTGAGAATGGAATGAAATCGGGAAAAATTGTGAGTCAGGCAACCCTTAAGGCGACCACGCAAGCAATTCAAAGTGGGCCAGGCAGTTTCAGAAACCGGAAAAAGAAAGAGGAAGGATCCATGATGGCATCTGGGTTCAGAGAAGTTCAAAGAGCGGTAATTCCTTCTTATGTGCAGTTTCAACAAGGACAATCCAGTCCTCCTCAACATTACTATCAACCTCAGGGTCCCCGATACTCAGTTCCTTCACAACAATACACAGTGTTTAATGCTCAGGCTTATGCTAGGCCTCCCAATCACCAGCAATGGCGGGCACCGATCCCACAAGGCTCCCGTCAACTTCGCCCAAATTTTCAGGCATCATATAATCCTCGTCCCCGACAAGGATATGTGAGAGAGGAGGAGCCAAAGAAAGAGTTCACCCCAATTGGAGAATCGTATACAAGCTTGTTTCGAAAGCTGATGCAACTGAAGTTGATTGAACCTGTCATGCCGCATTATGTGAATCCAAATTCAAAAGGTTTTGACTCAAATTCAAGATGCGAGTATCACTCTAACACCCAGGGTCATAGTATCGAAAATTGTTGGACATTAAAGAAAGCTATTGAAAATTTGATTGAAGCAAAGGCAATTGTGGTAACAAA
The DNA here is from genome assembly GCA_005239525.1 of Nicotiana knightiana. Taxonomy (NCBI): domain Eukaryota; kingdom Viridiplantae; phylum Streptophyta; class Magnoliopsida; order Solanales; family Solanaceae; genus Nicotiana; species Nicotiana knightiana. The sequence continues at coordinate 13,402 of ML410085.1, read as the reverse complement.
CAATGAGAATACTCCTAATATCACAAACAATACGCTCCCAACTCATGATAATACACATTTTATTGGGATGATTTGTGATGATCGGGATTATAAACAGTCTGGAAATATAGAGATGGCTGTTGGAACCATAGGGCAAGAACCAAAAGTGATAGTAAACCCGCCGCATTTGGCACCGTTGATTGTGAAAGGTGCGAGTCCAAGGTTGAACTTGGCAGGTTCTGGAAAAATGATTCTCTATGTTCCTAGATGCAGAAAAAAGGTTGAGGTTCAATTGGGTGGGCCAAAACTTTACATCCCGGGGGCATTCAGAATATCTCTCCGAATAATGGTTTGAGAAATATAATAGAGCTAGTTGTGATCTGACCTGCGGCACAGATCCCAGTGATAAACACAAAAGCTATTCCCTGGAACTATAACAAGACTATCATGACATACAAAGGAAAAAAGACAGTTGAAGAAGTAGATGAAATGGGGGGCTTGACCCGCTCTGGAAGGTGCTACTCGCTAGAGGAATTGAGAAAAGCTAAGCAAGCCAGGGAAAGTCACTTGACAGTGAAAGAACCCGTTGCAGAAAAAGAAGCGGAGGAATTCCTTAAGAAGGTGAAAATGCAAGACTACTCAATCATTGACCAACTAAGGATAACCCCTGCTCAGATATCTTTGTTATCTCTGCTTTTGCACTCAGAAGAACATCGCCGTGTGTTGATCAAAACTTTGAATGAGGCATATGTCTCAGAAAAGACAACGGTGAATCAACTAGAAAAAATGGCTGAAAGATTCTTTGAAGTGAATAAGATTTCTTTTAGCGATGATGATTTGCCTGAGGAAGGGGCTGGGCACAATAAAGCTTTGCATCTTATGGTCAAATTTGAGGGGCATTACGTAAAAGGAGTCATGATTGATGGAGGCTCAAGTGTAGATGTATGCCCTCTTACTACTCTACAACAACTGAACACTGACACTAACATAATTCAAACTAGTAGTGTCAGCATCATAGCTTTTGATGGTTCAAGAAGAGACACTATCGGGGAGATCGAACTCACCATGACAATTGGCCCGATTGATTTTAACATTGTATTTCAAGTGTTGGATATGAAAACTTCCTATAATTTTCTTCTGGGAAGGCCGTGGATCCATATGGCCAGAGCTGTACCATCCACCCTACATCAAATTGTCAAGTTCGAGTATGACATACAAGAAATTGTTGTTCATGGGGAGGACGACTCATCCGTCTATAATGACCCGTCCATTCCATGTATCGAGGCCAAGGAAGGATGTGAATCCCTCATATATCAAGCATTTGAGGTGATTGAAGTGGACCAAGTGGAAGAAGGAAAACCAATTCAGCATCCCCATCTGTCAGCCACATCTATGATGGTAGCTTCGCTGATGTTAAGGAACGGTTATGAACCAGGAAAAGGATTAGGGTCCTCTCTGCAGGGAATTGTGAACCCTATTGCTCCATTTTTGAAGAAAGATACCTTTGGTTTGGGTTTTAAACCAACGTCGGCTGACATAGACAGAGCCAAGGCCCGCAAAAAGAATGGTTGGAATTTGTCCAAACCAATCCCTCACATTGCCTACTCTTTTGTCAGGCCACAATTAGAAGAAGTCCAAAATCTTTCTACTCAGGATGACATTGATGAAGTCTGCCAGGGTCTCAAGGAGATGTTCTATGAGATTAATATGGTTCAAGTTGGCGAGGGACCTAGCCGTGCAAGTGTTTAGCTCATTGGTACAGATACCTCGCTCAACAACTGGGAAGCAACTCCTCTTCCCATCAGGAAGGAGTCGTGGTAGTCTGTTTTGCTGCTTTTTCTGTATCTGGATTATTTTAAGGGTTGTAATTCAGATATTTTAGTTTAATTGCTTTGCTTTGATGTTAATCCTTCTATCTTTTCAAATTCAATGAAATGAAGTTCCAGTTTCATAGTCAAATTCTGTCTTTTCATTTCCCTAATTTTTTGTTAATTTCTTATCATTTTTAGTTTCATTAATGCTGGCTTTAAAAATATGACATGCACAGAATTCATGCCCATGTCTTAAAAAACTGTCTAATCTCGAAATAATGAATCAAGAAGTTGAGTATGATGAAGATGAGGCTTTTAAGGAAATAAAAAGGGAATTGGATCAATTTGAGAATAAGCCTAAGCCTAGCTTAAATGAAACTAAGGCAATTAACTAGGGATGTCCTGAAGAAACCATAGAAACAAAAAAAAGCATTCATACTGAAAAAAGACGAGAGGTTCCATAATTTAAGCTTTGTTCGAGTACAGAGACAATGACACGAGATGGTCCAAGGGTCCAGACAATGGCACGAGAAACTCCCCTTTGCTCTTTTGGGATACCGGATAACTATCAATACATCAGTTGGCGCAACACCCTACTTGTTGGTTTATGGCACTGAAGCGGTCATACCTGCGGAAGTTGAGATTCTCTCTCTCTCCAAATCACTGTTGAAGCAGGGATCGAAGACACTGACAGGGTCAAGTCCCGATTGGAATATTTAAGTTTGATTGATGAAAAGCGTTTGGCGGCAGTTTGTTTTGGTCAGTTATACCAACAAAGAATGGCATGCGATTACAATAAGAAAGTGCACCCAAGACAGTTTGAGGTAGGACAACTTGTTTTGAAACATATCTTTCTGCACCAGAAAGAAGAAAAAGGAAAGTTCGCCCGGAATTAGCAAGGCCCTTACCTCGTCAAGAAAGAATTGTCAAAAGGAGCTCTATACTTGGAAGATATAGAAGGAAAGGTGACTGATATATCTGTCCATGTAGATGCGGTCAAGAGATACTATGTCTCACATGCTTCTATGGGGGCATTTTTACACTTAGCATTCTCAGGTTGGGATGAAGAAAGGCTATCATTCTCGCTACCCAAACACTGATCAACCCTAGTTAGCCCTTTGAAGCCTTGTTTATATTTCTTTGTTTTCCCCTATTTTGGAACCAGTGTACTTGGTCTTAGCAAAAAAAAAATCCAAAAAAAAAATAAGAGAAAAGAAAATCATCAAAACAAGTTCATGTAAATTGAACTACGTCCGACCTGATTCCGAAAGGATAAGTAGGCTGCTTCACTCTTGGGTTCGGTCACACTAAAAAAAAAATCCATATTTCCTAGTATTCAAATGATTTTTTTTCGACGGGTTTTTCCGTCAAAATGGTTCCAAAAGTTGTAATTTGATTCAATAGTTCTTTTTACCTTTCCCTTTTAAGACCTTCTGATAAACTTTCGAGAATGCTAAATTGGTATATTATGGTGATGCCTCGGCCATTGTAAAGAGAGAAATAAAATGAGAGTCTTTTTGGTGAAAACTGTCACGACCCTAAATCCAGGCCAGTCGTGATGGCGCCTATCATGAAACTAGGCCAGCCAAAACCCAAATTCGAATCATAATAAGCTTCCCTTTTACATCTTCACTATACCGAATACCCACAAAAGTTCCTTTAAACATTTGATAAAATAGTTAAATCTATACTGAACATTAAATACAACCCCCGAGAACCCGGAGTCACTGGTCATGAGCATCTATATAAAATATACAACTCTACGAAAATAAATTCTATAATAGTAAGCAGGAGAGGGAGCAGGACTGCGGACGCATGCAGCTACCTCGCAAACCTTCGAGAATCTCTGGAACAGATAGACAACTCACCCTTCCCTAACACCTGAATCTGCACACAAGGTGCAGGGAGTAATGTGAGTACGCCAACTCAGTAGTAATGAAAATAAATCAGGTCTGAGCAGCAAGAAACACATAAAACCAATGTCATCAAATCACAAGAAGCACAACCTTTCTTTCCAACAGTATAACATAGATATGTGAAATCATCATGCCTTAAAATCAACTTCAGAAAAAAAATCCTTTAAAGAATGCATAGTTTTAACAACTTCAAGTCGAAAGATTTAGTATTAAAATGAATGGGGTAAAATCATCAGTAGCCCCTCGGGAAAAACATGTATCATAATCAGCCCCTCAGGAATGCCTCACAGTAACTCAGCACCTCACAATCACTCATGCCTCCCAATCACTCGTCACTCGGCCACCCAATCACTCGTCACTCAGCACTCGGTGCGCTCACTGGGGGTGTGTACAGACTCCGGAGGGGCTCCTTCATCCCAAGCGCTAATATCACTCAGCACGTCATCATCACTCTTGGCCCTCGGCCACACTCAGCAGAACCACTCGAAAGGCCCCTCGTGGGAATCAATAAAACAAGGTACTCGACCCAAAACATCAGTTTAAAACTCAAAGTAGTGTAAATCATGCTGAGTTTCGAAAACAGTATGCACAATGCAGCCGAGTGAAATCATCAATACATAGTGAGGAAAAACATCAGTAAAAAGCCCCCAAGGGGTCTAAACAGATCGGCACGAGGCCCCAAACACGGCTTATAGCCCAAATATTTCAACAATCTTTAGAATATGATTTAACATAAGGTTTTGAGTAAATATGCAACTCATTAGTTGCCGCGAAGAGGACCTAGTCCAATCCAAAAATCAATTCGCGCCACATACTCGTCATCCGACATGTGCGCCTTTCTAAAATCAGTGAAAAAATATGTAGTCCGGGGTTCCATACCCTCAGGACACGATTTATAACCATTACTTACCTCCACCAGGCCACAACACTAGTCCGAAATGCTCTTTCCCTTAAAATTGGCTCCCGATTTCTCCGAATCTAGCCAAAATCAGTTCAACATCATTAATATATACTCAAGGAACACAACCCAGTCGAAAATTATCAAATTATACAATAATCTCGAAATTCGGCCAAACCCGAGCCCCGTGCCATGCCTCGAAATTCGATAATTTTTACATCATTAGAATACTCATCCTCCCACGATTCTATACATACCAAGAACACTAAAATCGGACCACAATTGCCCACTCAAATCCTCAAAAGAAGAATCAATTTCCCATGCACCCCTTCTTCCCCAATTTGGGTTTAATTCCAGCAAATTCTATGGTTTAATCACTTAGAAATCGACATATAAACGAGTTATGAAGTTAAAAATCTTACCTCCAAGTGATTCCCTTCAATTCCCTCTTCAATCCTCTCAAAAGTGCTCCCAACTCGTCAACAATGGAGGAAATATGAGCCAATTTCGCATAACATGCCTTTTATAACATTCTACCCAGCTATAAAATTTCCTTCGCTGCGATCGCGAATCTTGGCACGTGATCGCGATGCACAGACCAACCAACCATTGCGATCGCAGACCAATACACGTGATCGCATAGAACAATTCTCCACCCCATACACGCACCTCAAAATACCCTACGCGATCGCAGAACCACCTACGGGATCGCACTGCCTATCCTGCCCAACCTATGTAATCGCAATCCTAACCACGCGATCGCATAGAAAAAAATTCCTTCCCCACTATTTTACTCTACGCGATCGCAAACATCCTCCCGCGATCACGTAGAAGGAAACCAGAACCTCACACCAGCAACAAATCTGCCCAGTTTTCAAGCCAAGAATTGGTTTGTTAATCACCTGAAACACACCCGAGGCCCTCGGGACCTCAACCAAACATACCAACATATCCCATAACATCATTCAAACTTAGTCGAGCTTTTGAAACACCAAAAACAACGCAACAACACCAAAGTTACATCAAATTCAAGCCTATGAACTTTGAAACTTCCAAATTTCGCCAACTACTCCGAAACCAACCAAAACACCTCCGATTGACCTGAAATTTTGTAGAAATATCTAAAATGACACTACGAACCTGCTCCAACTTCCGGAATTCCATTCCGACCCTGATAGCCTATTTTCCAGTGCCAACCGGAAATCGCCAGAAACTAACTTTCGCCAATTTAAGCCTAATTGTACACCGGACATCACAAAAATATTCTGAACACACTCCTAAGTCCCAAATCACCTAATGAAGCTATCCGAGCCATAAAATGCGCATTCCAAGGTCGTCTACCAACAAGTCAACTCTCAGTTGACTTTCTCAACTATTAGGCTACCTTGAGAGACTAATTGCCTCAATGCTCACCATGACCACTCTGAACCCGAACCAACCGACCCAACACACATAAATGAAGCTGAACCACATAAAATGAAGCAGAAGCGGGGGAAACGGGGTTAAATTCTCGGAGCGACCGGCCGTGCCGTTACATCCTCCCCTACTTAAACATACGTTCGTCCTCGAACGTGCCAAGAGTTGTTCTCCAACACTATCAAATTGTTACGTAGCTTACCATGCACATACCCAGGGGCGATCCCACGTCACCCTATCTCATATAGGTCCAATAGCACAATACCGTTGAAATTTCGAAATCCAAATCCTGGCCCATAAACCTTAGAACCAAATTCCCACTTCTGAAATAATATACAAGATCAAAATTTCCATAACTGTAGACCGAACAAGTCTGAACATGCTAAATCAAGCCATATATGTACCGCATATGAAATCACATAATACACCGCGTGACTCAAACACTCATAGCAATAACTCTTAACCACAATAACTGCTAAGAACAACCAAATACCGGTACATAACCCCTTATCAAGAAATACCTCGCTCTAACACTTCCATATAGTGCCTATGATGAAAGAAACACGTAGAACTAACAACCATTCGTCCGATCAGCCAGACATGAAACTCCCCTTCCCCAAACAGGAATTATAACAGATTTCTAAGCCGACTCCCGATATTTATCCTTCCAACTATGCTATAGAAAATTCTGAAAATGTTCATTCTAGGTCCAATGACCTCTTCTCATCCATCACAACCACCCTGAAGACATGACACATCGATACAATTCGAAGCCAAAACCTGTACAACTCGTGCACTTAACAACAACATCCTAATGCAATCAAATTATATAAAAGATACACACGAGAGGACTATCCTTCCATTAAGAATTACCGCCACCATATCATACTAACAGCCTGGCATACACCGTAAAAATAAAAAACACATGCATCCAATACCAAAGGTCATACCCCGACATAACTCCGCTACACGGCGCGATCTCATCCAACGCTGGTCCACTTGAAATACTTCAAGACACTTTGCCCAAAATCAATAACCATTCAAAATTCACCATCAGGTACTCAAAGTGCATTTCCATAACCACGGGGGAAACCGGACGATACCATGCCACCCGAAACAGAAGGTATATAACCAACACATCTCAATCCTGCAACACCCAATTACTTACCTTACTCAAATCTAGATATAACGCCCAATTAGAACTACACGATATGTGCATATAACCAATAATCACCACTCCTTGCAACACCGAAGGTTAACTCATAGATCACTCCGGAACATTAACAAATCAATCACAATCGAATGGTACATTTCTCAATAATAGAAATTCGGAGCCAACAATTCCGACCCGGTGCAGAACACACACCCATATTAGCCTACCAGTGACCCTAAATTAACTCTGATCATCCACAACAGATAGACAACTTACGGAAAAGTTCATAATGACAGAATCATGGTACATACTAACATCCGACTAGCTCAGCTCGCATCTTCACATTTCACTTCCACAAATATCCTGTTTATGAGAACTCTCAGTCTCGAAGTCCACGAAACGTACGGATTACCATATCTGATCACAACTCCACTGCTCGAATACATAAAACATCCAATTACTCACTCATTCCACGGGGGATACCCCTATAATTCTTCCTTTTACCAAGAAACCATGAATATCAACAGTCGATCCAACAATAGGGCGCCGCGATACCAATGAAGTACCGTTAACTCAAACACATTGATCTTTCTGAAATATATACCCTCATCAAAGCGTACCAATTAGTGATATCATCTACCTAGTCGTCTGAAATTGCCCATGATGCCTAAGAATTTATGACCTTCCTTCCAGAACCGAACCGTTACCTCACATATGCAAATATCAACTCTACCCCAACATACCGCACACGCCATGCCAACCTAGGAAAAATACGGGAACTCCACGGTCCCTTCTGAGCCACAAGCAACTACATACCCAACTAGCCAAGAACTTCCATTGGATCCCATTTAGAAACAAACTCACTACACGCCATAAGAAAGTATGCACCCTTAACCGCGGTAGAAACCATCAGGAACTATCTGAAATCCCATTTGCGCAACACGAGCCCATTAGGACTGAGTTATTCTAACTCAACCGACTACGTAGGCCACCAAAAAAAAATCCAAGAGCATTGCTAAGAAACACCCGAAAAATTCGTCACCTAATGAACACCCAAAGAACTAATCGTATCCCTTACCATGCCGATCCGACCTACTACCAAGTTGCCCTATTTACCCAAGTTTCTTCTGACTTACCTTCAAATCGATACTTCTTCCTGCCGTAATACCACAAATTTGCAACCCAGACTCACCACACGCGACCCAAGCACAAAACCATATTGTCTAAGGCTCATAGGCGACTAAATACTCCCTCAATTATCCCCAAATGCACCACATTAGAAAAACTTACCCTGAAGAGACTTCCTGCGAATCTAAAGCCATTACCTTCACCTTCCTGATACCCATATGTAGAATCCGTGATGACGTAGAATACCACAAATCTTGGCATCCTCTAATGTAAGTCTCAATCACACTGACCAATTAGACAAAATCGACCTGACCCATTTGCACACTGACATACTAGGAAAGTAATCCACTCGAAGCCACAAGTAAATTTCATACACTGCACACACTACACTTTTTACAATTTCCACTAACTCATTCAATAGAACCCAATTAACGAACAAAGTACATTACAACCTATATCAAAGAAATTTCCATTACTCGTGACATTCCCAGACCCCACACTTGCAGGTCATAACTGATTTACCAACATACCTCGAACTGAAACCAATACCACACATATTCATGTAATCAACTTATCGATAACGAACTCCCCCACTTGGCTCAAAGACAAGGATGAAGACAAACAAGACTATGCCCACACATTATCACTGCCACCATGTTGTGGTGGGATTCAACTAATCCTCCATAAGCTTATATGACCCAAACCATCTAACACTCAAATCAATTGCCAATCTCTCATCCACCATTGTGATGGTCATGCTGACTCCCACAAGCGATCTAAACTCAAATTACAACATATATTGTCTTACTGGTAGAAGAGGACTTATTACAAACTACGTAGGGACCACACACCCTAGTACAACCCGCAGGAGATACCCCTGCCCTCTTAGCCTCAACTGTTATCTCTCCATACACTTCTGAAGACCAGAACTATCACGCAATCACTACACCTTCCTGCATCTGAACACAACCAATGCCTACCCTCGAGGCACCACGATACGCGGTAAAAAACCTGAAGCTGATGGCAGAACTAACAGGGGAGCGGTGGTCACAGAAATATCGAGCTTCTAGAAGCTCTACCCACACATGTATGACCACATGGATACCCTCACTGGACACCACGTGTCCCAAGAATGCTACTGAACCGAGCCAAAATTCACACTCGGAGAATTGGCATAGAGCCCTTCCTCCCTGAATCCTTATAATGACATCCTGAGATACTGAGTATGCTACTTCTGGCTTACGCGAATATGCTAGGACGCCATCAATGAATACAATAACAAGGAGTCCTAATACGGCTGGAATACACCGTCAATCAAATACATGAATGTTACTGGGGCAATGATCAACTCAAAGACATCACCAGGAACTCATAACCCAACAGAGAAATCCGCTTCACTCCACAACTACATAACATGAGAGGTTTTCCAACATACTCACAACTCAAGGCCATATACCAAACGAGACAGAAATCAAACACTCGATAAATCTTACCACATTTCCAGCAAACCCTTTCGACACATTTCACAGTCTGAACACATCTAGCCATCAATTCACACCCACCACATAGGCATCTAGTCACCAATTCTCATCGTTAAGAACACAAACGGACATACAAGTCCCCAATTACATTTGCCCACACAACGAAAATCTCAGCAATCAATCCACAGAATGAATATGGCCTCAAGTCCTCCAGACTGGCCCATTACCAACATGCCAAAATCACATCTCATCCATGGAAGTCACAAGCCATCGATGCACAACCGATACCAGGCCCTCTCGTGCGCACTCGAATACATGGAAGGAATTCAAGAGTTACACTCTTGGCTGAATACAATGGATTCGCACAACAAAAATTTTAAAAATGTGAGATTTTCCTAAGGGTTCCGCAGCCTCTCAAAGATAAGTACAGACGTCTCCGTACCGATCCGCAAGACTCTACTAAACCTGCTCATGACCGGTGAGTCCTATGTAACCTAGCACTCTGATACCAATCTGTCACGACCCCAAATCCAGGCCAGTCGTGATGGCGCCTATCATGAAACTAGGCTAGCCAAAACCTAAATTCAAATCATAATAATCTTCCCTTTTACATCTTCACTATACCGAATGCCCATAAAAGTTCCTTTAAACATTTGATAAAACAGTTAAATCTATACTGAACATTAAATACAACCCCCGAGAACCCGGAGTCACTGGTCATGATCATCTACATAAAATATACAACTCTACGAAAATAAATTCTATAATAGTAAGCAGGAGAGGGAGCAGGACTGCGGACGCATGCAGATACCTCTCAAACCTCTGAGAATCTCTGGAACAGATAGACAGCTCACCCTTCCCTAACACCTGAATCTGCACACAAGGTGCAGGGAGTAATGTGAGCACGCCAACTCAGTAGTAATGAAAATAAATCAGGTCTGAGCAGCAAGAAACACATAAAACTAATGTCATCAAATCACAAGATGCACAACCTTTCTTTCCAACAGTATAACATAGATATGTGAAATCATCATGCCATAAAATCAACTTCAGAAAAAAATCCTTTAAATAATGCATAGTTTTAACAACTTCAAATAGAAAGATTTAGTATGAAAATGAATGCAGCAAAATCATCAGTAGCCCCTCGGGAAATACATGTATCATAATCAGCCCCTCGGCATGCCTCACAGTAACTCAGCACCTCACAATCACTCATGCCTCCCAATCACTCGTCACTCGGCCTCCCAATCACTCGTTACTCGGCACTCAGTGCACTCACTGGGGGTGTGTACAGACTCCGGAGGGGCTCGTTCAGCCCAAGCGCTAATATCACTGAGCACCTCACCATCACTCTTGGCCATCAGCCACACTCAGCACCTCACCATCACTCTTGGCCCTCGGCCACACTCAGCAGAACCACTCAAAAGGCCCCTCGGGCAAATAAGTAAAACAGGGTACTCGACCCAAAACATCAGTTTAAATCTCAAAGTTGTGTAAATCATGCTGCGTTTCGAAAACAGTATGCACAATGCAGACGAGTGAAATCATCAATACATAGTGAGGAAAAACAACAGTAAAAAGCCTCCAAGGGGTCTAAACAGATCGGCACGAGGCCCCAAATACGGATTATAGCCCAAATATTTCAACAATCTTTAGAATATGATTTAACATAAGGTTTTGAGTAAATATGCAACTCATTAGTTGCCGCGGAGAGGACCTAGTCGAATCCAAAAATCAGTTCGCGCCACATACTCATCATCTGACATGTGCGCCTTTCTAAAATCAGTGAGGAAATATGTAGTCCGGGGTTCCATACCCTCAGGACAAGCTTTATAATCATTACTTACCGCCACCGGGCCACAGCACTAGTCCGAAATGCTCTTGCCCCTCAAATTGGATCCAGATTTCTCCGAATCTAGCCAAAATCAGTTCAACATCATTAATATATACTCAAGGAACACAACCCAGTCGAAAATTATCAAATTATACAATAATCTCGAAATTCGGCCAAAACCTGAACCCCAAGCCCACGTCTCGAAATTCGATAACTTTTACATCATTAGAATCCTCGTCCTCCCACGATTCTATACATACCAAGAACACTAAAATCGGACCATAATTGCCCACTCAAATCCTCAAAAGAAGAATCAATTTCCCATGCACCCTTTCTTCCCCAATTTGGGTTTAATTCCAGTAAATTCTATGGTTTAATCACTTAGAAATCGACATATAAACGAGTTATGAAGTTAAAAACCTTACATCCAAGTGATTCCCTTCAATTCCCTCTTCAATCCTCTCAAAAGTGCTCCCAACTCGTCAACAATGGAGGAAATATGAGCCAATTTCGCATAACAGGCCTTTTAAAACATTCTGCCCAGCTATAAAGTTTACTTCACTGCGATCGCAAATCTTGGCACGCGATCACGATGCACAGACCAACCAACCATTGCGATCGCAGACCAATACACGCGATCGCATAGAACAATTCTCCACCCCATACACGCGCCTTAAAATACCCTACGCGATCGCAGAACCACCCACGTGATCGCACTGCCTATCCTGCCCAACCTATGCGATCGCAATCCTAACCACGCGATCGCATAGAACAAAATGCCTTCCCCACTAAGCAACAAATCTGCCCAGTTTTCAAACTAAAAATTGGTCCGTTAATCACCCGAAACACACCCGAGGCCCTCGGGACCTCAACCAAACATACCAACATATCCCATAACATCATTCAAACTTAGTCGATCCTTCAAAACCCCAAAAACAACGCAACAACACCAAAGTTACATCAAATTCAAGCCTATGAACTTTGAAACTTCCAAGTTTCGCCAACTACGCCGAAACCAACCAAAACACCTCCGATTGACTTGAAATTTTGCAGACATATCCAAAATGACACTACGAACCTGCTCCAACTTCCGAAATTCCATTCTGACCCTGATAGCCTATTTTCCACTGCCGACCGGAAATCGCCAAGAACTAACTTTCGTCAATTGAAGCCTAATTCTACACCGGACATCACAAAAATATTCTGAACACACTCCTAAGTCCCTAATCACCTAATGAAGTTATCCGAGCCATAAAATCCGCATTCTGAGGTTGTTTACCAACAAGTCAACTCTCAGTTGACTTTCTCAACTATTAGGATAGCTTGAGAGACTAATTGCCTCAATGCTCACCATGACCACTCTAAACCCGAACCAACCGACGCAACACACATAAATGAAGCTGAACCACATAAAATGACGCAGAAACGGGGGAAACGGGGCTAAAATCTTGGAGCGAGTGGTCGGGTCGTTACAAAAACCCTCACGGATACCATAATGCAATATTGAGTTGAGAGAAAGACAAATGAGAGAGTCTTATTGGTGAAAACCCTCACGGGCACTATAAGGCGATAGTGAGTTGAGAGAAAGGCAAATGAGAGAGGTCAATTGGTGAAAACCCACAAACGACATCGTTGATCGATTAAGGTCTTCATATATCATGGCCCAAGCATGGTTAAAACAAAGAACTCGGCTTCAAGGTGAAGTTTACAACATATTTTGTGAATTAGACGGTTCAGACGGATCGGGAATCCAGTCAAAAGTACATGTCATGTTCATTGAAGTCAA
>MDKJ01344866.1:0-10390 GCA_005239525.1 Nicotiana knightiana | reverse complement strand
AGACTAGACTGAGACATGTATTCTTGAACTGATTATGAACACTGAAACTTCAACTGTTTATGACATGCTAAGTAAGTTGTACTGAGACTCAGGGATATCAAACCCAAGTCTATATTGAATATGAACTGAGCTCACAACGTTCAGAATGAAAGTCATGAACGAGTTATGGAGCTAGATAATAGAAGTTCTACAAATATTCAAGGAACTAGGCTAAACTATATTTCTGAGGCAATTAGTAACGTGGTAAAAGAAACATAGTGTAGGGAGAATCATTAACATTTCCAAACATAGAGAGTTAGCCTCACATACCTTATTTTCTTGCTCTTGAGCATAATACAACATTCACCAACCCTTACAACTTTAATCTATATCAATACAAGTCAAAGGGATTCCAAATTAGCCACAATAGTCATATTTTGGTCACTTAGCCATTTTATCAAACACTTGGTGGCATAAAGCTTCATAACCCTTATTAATGGTGTTTCTACACACAATAACCCATTCTCTTGCTCCTAGATAAATTCTAAAGTCTCAAATGATTATAATCAACATTATTCTTCATCACCTATAAGGTAAACGACACCCTTAACCAATAATCAACAATCAACACACAAAACCTATAACCGCTCATGCTTTTCTATCAAACACATCTACTCATATCTCATGAACTAGGGTCTATAATTATTAAAACAGTGTTAAAATCAATTAGAGGATGAAGACATTACCTCTTTGAAGTTCAATCCCCTTGAATGCGAGTCCTAGGATTCTTTCTCTCAACAATGTCTCAATCGAATATCTAATGATATGGAGGGCTTACCCATGTTAATAAGATGTTGGAAAATTAAAACTAACTTAGAATCACCATTAGAACTTACCTTGGATGGTGGAGTAACCCTTAAGGAGTTAGGTTTTTGAGAGTTTCCTTTTCTATAGCAAGTTTTTAATTTTGGGGTTGTGGGGGACGAAATAGGGCTAAAACAATGACTTCCCAAGTCCGCCCCCACGTCCGTGTAGGCTTGACAGTGGTCCCGACCGCGGTAAATAGCAGGAACACTGCCTCATGACCGCGGTCGCGGTCGGGGCGCGGTCTGGGCATGGTGATTGCGCACTGTTCTGTAAAATGCGCATAACCTTTTGTACAGAGCTCCGTTTTGGCTCCACAATATATTGTTGAAAAGCTATTTCAAAGGCCTACAACTTTACTTTGAGGTTTCCCAAATTCCTTACCAATTTTCACCAAAACCTGTTGGAAGACGAACCTTCTGCAAACTTAGTCGATTTTGTGGAATCTTATGCACCTCACTTTCCATCTTGATATTGAAACAACTATTTTCACCAATACTCATCCCGAAAGGACTTCATATGTCCAAAATATCAAATTAATGTCCATTTAACATATTCACACCTAACCCAAATGTACAAGATGTTACAATGCTTCCATTCTTAACTGCTACGTGTTAATCAACATCTTCTCATGTTAGCTATGTTAGTTCTGCGCATAGGTCCCCTAATCCCTGTTATTTGCTTAATTTGACTTGTTTGCACCTTTTAATTATAAATTGCTGGATTGGTTTCCCTGTGTAGTATTATTTGAGTAGATTTTATATTGATCAAGATTTCCTTTGCTTGGTTCAGTTTGTTGTTTATATATTGTAAAAGCCCTGTGATTTAGACTGTAAATTGACTGTGTACATTGAGTGTTTGGTATTGATATGGTGGGATCGGGTTGCACGACACATCAGGATTGGCTGTTTAATTTTCGCATTTGTACTTAGAACATATTTGTTATTTCAGTTCATTATCAATGTTACTGTCTAAACTGCTAAAAGAAGTAAAAATGTTCTAAAGTTGGTTTGCCTAGCAAGTGAAATGTTAGGCGCCATCACGATCCCGATGGTGGGAATTCCAGGCCGTGACAAATATATATCACATTTACTTGTCCATTTTACTAAATTAAGAGAAAGACAAATTTTTTTCTTTTTGTTTTACCCTTATTATTAACTACTCATTCCCCAAATCATTTTTCAATATTTTTTGAAATACTATCATTGTTATGGGTAAAATTATAAAATATATACTTCATTTTTTTTTTAGAGATTTTTTGAAATACTATCATTGTTATGGGTAAAATTATAAAATATATACTTCATTTTTTTTAGAGTGAGTGCAAAGTCAAAAGTGGACGACTAAAAATGAACGGAGGTAGTATATACTTTATTATTTTTTCTTAAAGGGAGTGCAAAGTCAAAATTAGACAATTATCTTTTAATTTTCTCATAATAATAATAACTTTTCAAAAAGTCTTAGGAAATAAATTGAGTAGTTAATGATAAGAGTAAAACATGAAATAAAGATTGTCTTGCTCGCGATTTGTTAAAATTGACAAATAAAAATGAATATGCATTTTTAGAAGTGAACGGAGAGAACAATAAATATACTTTTTATGAAGTTTCAAGCGTACAATTTTAATTTTTACTTTTTTCTAAAAGGCAAGAATCAACACTAACACTGTAAACTAGATCATTAAAAACACAGCTTTCAGATCCTGCCAATTTCACTTTCGAACAAAAAATCATAAACCTGTCTTTAATAAGTATCACAATTCAACTTCTACTAAAAAACATAGTAGCATGATTGAGCCATTTAGGTTGTATAATTTATTTGAATATAAGTTATAACATACATTACATTATTTATTTCAGTAGAAATCAATGTAGTATAATATAATATTAAAAAGCATGGTCCATAGTCCATAGCGCCGGCCATAATCTAATGTAAACGTCAATGCATTATCCAATAGATATGTTGGGGTGGCTATGAACATTGCCTGTTATATCTTTTCCTACTTTTGACTTCCGAGGCTATTGACTCATTCACCAATTTAACAAATGGCAACTTGTGTTAGAATAAGATTGCATATCACATTCATTGCACCGCCTTTTCTTACTTCTTCACAATTGGCTATTCGTTTTCTCTTTAATTACTTTCTAGGATATAGTCTCTACTTTCTTGAAAAATCAATGGAAAAAGAGGGGAAATCTAATCTTGTTAATAGTAAAACATATTCATCATAATTATAAATAAGAAAAAAAATTATGAAATTATGAATTAAAGTAATTTCTCAGTCCCTCTAGTCGAGTGGACGCCGGCCGGTTTTTCGACCAGATCCCCCTAAAAACCGTACGTGCGGGTCTCCCCGCATGCGGCTCACGCCATTCGAGGTGGCCCAACCTAGCATTCATTCGCAAATCATGTAGTGAAATTGAGACCGCTCAACCTCGGAAGCTAATTCGCGTGTAGGCAGTGCTGTCTGTCGTACCGTTGACTCTATCTATTCATGGAATTTGCTTTATTTCATTTTCTATTTTATATAAGCTCGCTCCCTCTTTTTCCATCAAGAATTCTTAGAGTTATGTTCTTGGGATATCAAAGAATTATAAATTTTACTTATCAAGCTTATGTCAAAAATGTGTATTTGGAAGTAGCTAGTACAGACGACGAGAAGAAGAAAAAACCCTTCTTAAAACTTACTCTCTCCGGTCCACAATAAGTACCAATTTACTTTTTTATTTTAGTTTAAAATAAGTGTCCATTTATATAATCAAAAAAAAATTCAATTTATTTTTATAAAATTACCCTTATGTACATATCCCTGAAAAGTTTTCTTACTCCTCACATTAAATATTTAATGAAGGGTAATTTAGTCGTACTATATATTTTTGTATAAAATTTAATATTTTCTTAATGGGCGTGCCAAAAGTAAATTGGTGTGGACCGGAGAGAATAGGTTATACTACAATATACGTTTCTCAAAAGTATTAGACAAGTACAATGCTGAACTCCAAAGTAAAAAGAGAGTATACATAGAGAAAATCTGAAGGATTACGCTGTTGTCCAAAACCAGATTAAGGGAGAAAAGTGAAAAGCGGAGGAAGAAACAAATTGTAAATATTTGAGTCAGGCAGAGTAAAAGTATGACGAGAAAAACAAGTCACGCCTCTGTTATCAGCTCTAAGCACAAAATACCACTCTCATGCACAAATATGATTTACATCTTCTCAGTTATTTTTTGTAATTTATGGATATAAGTTATATGCATAAAGAGTGTAAGAAAAATTTTATACTATCGGCATAATTGTGAGAGGACGAGTGTCAGCAAAAATTGCCAAGAATGGGATTGAATAATCAGTTTCATCTCCACGTGCAACTTGAACTACAAACAATTATAGGGTAGCTCTTGAATTAGAGGACCATTTCACTTGTATTCGTCGCCCTGTTACATATTCTATAGTGATGCCATTAACGGCAGACATCACTTTTCAATATTCATAACTCAAAAATCAAAATATTTTGAATGAGCAGAATTCTTCCCACCCTGCCCAAGTTTTTTCTCTAGCTCTCTTTCTCTGCTTATATCACTATCCTTTCATCAACAAGATGGTGAATATGGAAAAAAGATATCAAAAAATCTGAAAAGAACTTGTTAGATATTACTTCAAGAAAGAATGAGCCCGAAGATTGTTCACCATTAATGCACAATCTGCTCCTGCTCCATGTATAGCTGATCCGCCCACGTCTCAGAACCTCGACTAGCATTCAGATGATATTGCTGATCTTCCCTAGATAATTGTCTTGAACTCATAACAGGGGAATCCTTCACCATAGATTGAACCCAAGAGACATCAGGCTCAGCAGAAGAGTTTAAAATTGAGGGTTCACTCATAGGAAACCTACTGCCACTGCTCCGTAAACCAAAGGAAGCAGATTTTCTCAACTTATTGAGCTCTTCCTTCTGAATACCCCAGTCCAATTTACCATCAGGGGAGCCCCAAGCTGAGAGGTTAGGAGGCACAGGGGACGCATTCGAAAGGGATGAAGATATCCCAGAAAGACGGCCTGCAGCACTTCGATCGATGAAACTCATGCTTCGCTTGGCAAATGCAGCAGACCTTGAACTCAAAGCTGTTGCTGCAGCACCAGATGGATCAATACCAAACGAAGATGATGTCCTAAAAGATGGTGAAGATTGACCTGAAGAATAGCCTGTCATAAGTTGCTGGTTCATATTTTGTCGCATCTGCATCCCTTTGGGAGATTGTAGTTGGGGTGATCCAGCATCAAGTGATAGCCCTTGTAGCTGAGACAAAATTTTGGAATCAAGCGTTGCTAAGATGTCATCAAGATTAGTGGGTGTCAATCCACCATGCCTACCACGTTCACCATTTTTATTGGCCGAAGAACTGTTCCACCCAGATGGTGAAGAAAGAGCAGATAAGCCATCCATCAGCTGATCTTGTCGCAGAAGATGACTTTCGAATCCAAGTAAGCCATTGTCTAACTCCACGTCTCGGGCACTATATGCGGTTTTCAACCTACTTATAGGCAGCTGCAAGGTTGGAGTTGCAAGACTGGATTGGCAGGGCCACAAAGATCCACCCACAGAAGAAGCTCCAGCGGAAGGAGACATAGGTGGAGTTGAAGTAGGAGGCATCATAATTGATGGAGAACCAAGGGCTAGTGGAGATATTGATGGGATATCCAATGACAGAGCACTATTGGAATATGATCTAGGTGAAAGCACAGCAGACCCTGTAGAAGGGTACAAGGGGCGAAGCTCTTCAGGTTTGTGGGCGAAGAAACATACCCTCCTATTGCAATTTGTTTCATCCTTGCACATGCGAGTTCGGTACTGTGCAGGGTGAAGCCAGCACTCAAAAATACCATGAGCATACTCACAAGCATCTCCTCGCTGGCATGTCCCCTTGCGAAAGTCTGGACAAGGGACACAACTATAGTGGTATTTTCTAGGGTCACGCCTTCTAGCGTTTTCACCAGGGTGTACAAAGGGGCACTCTGTCCAGTCATGGGAATAAGCTCTTGAGCATGGTTTCACCTTAAATATGTACATTCTGAAGTCATCTGTCCCATATATCCCAATCTTTATGTCCGGAAGAGAGGGATCAACAGGATACTCTTTCTTCTCGCTCACAAATTTAGAGATGTTTGGAGTCAATAACGGCTGTTCTTCCGCTTGTTCAGAGATAATCTGATCGATGAATCCACTCGCTTCCCCATCGTCGCTGATTCCTCCAAGCAAGTGCTCCAGCATCTTCCTCCTAGAGTTGAGGCAACAGCTCTGAGATGAGATCAGGTCAACAGCCCGTTTTCCATTTGCATCTACTACATTCACATCAGCAGAAGCACCAAGCAAGAGCTTGACAACCTCAAGCAAAGCAGCAGAGCCACCAGCAATTGCGCAGTGAAGGGTTGTAGCCCCGTCGGAACCACAAGCTTGATTAACATCAAGACAGCCATTCTCAAGCATATAATTCAGCACCCGTTTGCTACCAAAGGTAGCAGCAATCATAAGGGGTGTCCTCTCCTCATATCCCATCTTCTTTACACCAATTCTCCTACCATACCATAAACCCACCTCATTCATGTCATGACCCTCCTCTTCTACAGCCTTTTGGAAGTTGATAATATCATCTGAAGCCGATAACTCGAGCAAAAGGGAGAAACCAGGGACAAGATCCTTTTTCTTCTGAATTTCAGCTTCCATGGCTAAATCAGCAGAACAGACCTTATTCTTAGAACCACTACACATGATATGGTCTGTACTTCTCTACAACATCGGACAAGAGAAACATTCAGTACAAGATATTATCTAATTCACAAAAATAACCCCCCCAAAAAAATAAGTGCAGCAAGCCCAATATTCCAACTTGTCTAATGTTAATGAAATTTCAAAACCCCATATAACATAAAAGCAATAAAGAAAGCCAGATAAACATCAAATTTTAATCATTAGCATGAGATGCTATAAATACTAGAGGGCATGTATCATTCTTGAAACAAAAGTTCCATTCATTGAGCACTGTAAGTGAAAAGTTTGCGAATTTGCAGTTACTAAACGATAAAGCAAACATTTTTACAACTACCATGAATCTTTCTTGAGATCCTTATCATGGTATACCCCAAATAGAAATAAGCCAAGAATTAATTGCAGACAGTTACAAATTATATACATGAATAAGTAGAGTGATCATAATAGTAGTACAACGTAAGAAGAATAAAAAAAAGAGAAGCATACCTCAAGCCTTGAAGAGAGAGAGAGAGAGAGAGAGAGAGAGAGAGAGAAAGGAGGGATTTTGAGCCCAGGTTTTGTGCAGAGAGAAAGGAGCAACACACCAACAAGTAATGAATTGCTAATGAACGCAACTGGAATTCCTCCTTTTAACTATACACAAGATTAACATACGACCTATCAATAGAAAGGGA
The DNA here is from genome assembly GCA_005239525.1 of Nicotiana knightiana. Lineage (NCBI taxonomy): Eukaryota > Viridiplantae > Streptophyta > Magnoliopsida > Solanales > Solanaceae > Nicotiana > Nicotiana knightiana. The sequence continues at coordinate 3,109 of MDKJ01344866.1, read as the reverse complement.
CAAGTGGAGAGAGAGAGAACGCAAATATTGAATTTGTACAGTAATTAATTCAAGGAAATGGAAGAAGAAATTTCTTTTCCTCTCGTGACCTCACTTTTTTCAAAATGAAGATGAAGATGAAATGAAAATGCAAATGCTAGATGAAATGCAAATTCAGAAAAGGTGGGTTTTGGGCTAAAACAAGACTCCACATTGACTTCATTCAGGGGTTTATTAAGTTGTACAATTTTTTAACAAATTACATTATAATATAATTTAGGAAGAAAAAGAAAAAATAGCTTGATTTACAACAACTAATTAAAAATTAGTCACATTTTGAAAAGTAATCGAAATTTAGTAACATTTTTTTATGTAAAAATAAAATCTGAACAAAAATATCCTTAAAAATTCGGAAATATTCCAGCATAATATGCTGGAGTTTGAATATTTTACGTATGAGCTTTCAGTATAATGTGTTAGAATTTCATAATGTTCTAGAGTTCCAACATAATATGTTGGAAGTTTTATATGTAGGAACTCCATAATCCAGCATATTATACTGAAATTTTCAGTATTTTAGCAAGGGTATTTTTTTGTCCATATTTATCCCCGCATAAAATAGTGGTTATATGTGGTTATTTTTCAATTATCAATCCGAGAACTGGCTAACCTATACTGTTTTCACTATAATTTAGCGATTATAAAACACTCATCTTCTTTTTCAATCAAGTTGTAACAAATATATTATTTAGTCATATATAAAATTACTTTAAATAGTATAATACTAGGCTTGATCTATGAATTTAAGTTACATATCTTGATAGTTTAAAGAAAATTTACACGTTCAGTGTAATTTTATAGATTATAACATGTTATTTACTTTTTTTTGGTTTCCAATCAATAGTTATACTGAAAATTACTTGTAGCTGCTCTGAGCAATTTGATAGTTTGGATACATTTTTAGTATTATATATCGCAAAGAATATAAACCCAACATATAGACAATGTGTTTGAAGATATCTTACACTATTAAGTCATTGTGAAGTCAATTCTATGTTAAGTATAAGTTGGTAACCTAAAGAATAAGGTTAATAACAAGCTTATAAGTAATAAGTTAAACCTTGGAAATACCAACTTAATTGATTTGTAAGTATTATAAGGATCATCGACGTTTATAGCTGTATTAAGGCTATTTTAAGTATGAATTCAGTTTTTCCTTTCCTTCTATATCCCAATATAATTATTAGTGTTTTAAAAGGCATTTTCGGAGTAAGTCCTGGGGCAAGGCGTACCAAAAATGTCCCGAGGCGATGGTGACGGGCGAAAGTCTCAAGAGAGGTGTACGCCTAGCAATTCGAGACGTACGTCCGGGCGTTTGAGGCGCGTTTTTGTAGCGAGGCATAAGCCCCAGAGAATTTTTTTTCAAATTAAAACAAAATTTGTTGAATAAGTCCTTCATATAATTCCCAAATTTTCAAAATTCAGCTGGTAATTACTCACAAATTTTAAAAAGAAACTGAAATGAATTAAATTTAAAAGTCAAGGCCTTTTTTATTGATTGAAGTCCTAACTTATTGTCTTTCCTAATTCTTTACCTTGTTCGCTAATCTGCTAATATCTCCCAAAAATAACGAATATTCACTTTTTTTACAAATACAAAGATAACTTTATTCTCCTTCATAGCAGCAAGTTCAAAGTTCAAATTGCATGCTAGTCATCCTTTTTGTTCCTCCATGTAGAAAACTTTATTTTTTTCCAGTCAAGTTACTTGTGCTCGTAAGTAGCGTATAATAGATTGTTTTGACTAATTTTTTGTGAGGATGGAGCACATCTATATATATATTTTTCACATATTTGTAATTTTCTTCAAATTTTATGTAATTTTACATGTTTATAAATATTTAATGTAATTATATTATTTTATAAAATATTAAAATTAAATACTCATGGGGCTTACGCCTCAGGACTTACGCTCCATGCCTCAAGACTTACGCCTCGCTGAGGCATATGTAAAACGTCCCGCCTTTTAAAACTTTGGTAATTAGTAGCGAAACCAGAAAATTCAATAAGGATATTCGATTTGAATACTTTTTGCCAGTTGGTTATGCAAGGGTAAACGGTACGTAGTACAGATTTTTGGTAAAAGGTGTGTATACGGTCAAAATCGATATTGCCCTTCGTATAGCTAATCGAGAATGGAACATGATAGGCCAAGGTTCAACCTCGTGTTATATCAAACCATGGTGCGAAGTAATATTGCCGAGCTCGTGAGCCAGAGACTGATCAAGATCGAGATCGGCCAAGATCGAGATCGAACAAGATAGAGATCGAGCGAGACTGAGGGAAGCTTACTGAGCCAAATAATGAAGATCTGAAGTATCCGCAATCGGGCGAGGATCATGGCGGAAATTCCGGCACGTATCAAGAAGAGGACGGTTAATTAGCCAATCATGAAATTTCTTACTGTATTTAGAATTGTATCAAGAGTAAAATTCCCCTACTGTATAAAGGGGGTCTAATCATTTGTAAGACACATCACATCTACGCAATACAAAGTAATACACTGCCTTCTTCTAGCTTTCAATATATTGTTACTCTGTTTTTATATCAGTTAAATCTTCACTTGGTTCTAGGGTGATCGAACTCGAGGACCAAGACTATTCATTTGGTTTGAATTTATTCCTTTTACAGTCAATTACAATATTAATATATATATTTTCTCAATTTGTGCTAAGTTATATCACGTATCCTTAAAATCACGTATAAATTTAATTGTTATCCGTTTTTAGGGTATACAGTTTGGCGCCCACCGTGGGGCTAAGGATAATAGTGATTTCCTGGTACTAACCTTCGTAACACACACTATTTTATACTTGTTCTTGTGAGTATTTTTGATTCCATGATCAACATGTCGATCTCTCAGGCAGCACCCGTACACGTGGACAATGTTTTCGGTCATTGATCACGCTCAACTATGTCTTCTATAAAGACTAAACGGGCGTTGCAAATATAATCCTGGGGTATTATGCTCAGAGTCGATCCCTCAGGGAATTGACGTATCAAGCAGGTTGTTTAAATTAGTAATCAGCTGTCACCTGATGTTGTTTAAGTTACTAATACTAAATATTAA
>ML410079.1:442-45022 GCA_005239525.1 Nicotiana knightiana | reverse complement strand
GAAGTTTTCATACTGAGAGTATAGTAGAGTACCTCTTGACCTTTTTACTTGAGGTGTTCCTTCGTGGTGTACTTGCAAGGTGTCCCAAATCTGTTTGGCAGTGATGCAACTTTGGATTCTGTTGTACTCATCTGGACCTAGTCCACATACTAGCCACTTTTTGGTCTTTGCATTCTTCTCCCTTTTCTTTAGATCCTCAGCAGTGCAATCAGCTCTTGTCTTTGGTATATCTATACCTTCAGCAGTCTTCATCATGGTAGCTAGAGGACCATCAGTGACTATGTCCCAGAGTTCATAGTTTTCTCTAATTAGGTAATCCTTCATCCTATTTTTCCACCATGAGTAGTACTGGTCATTGAAGAGCGGTGGCCTTGCAGTTGATTGACCTTCCCAATTTCCAGGTGGTGCACTCATCTTGATCTTCTCCAAGGTGTTAGCCTTTCAAGGATAACCTGCTCTAATACCAATTGATGTTTTAGACTTCAATACCACATAAGAAGATAGGTTACTTTGTGTGCTACCCAATTTTCGAGTGTTATCTCAGTAGAAGAACCTGGTTCTTCTTGGTGTTCCAACTACTACTGTTGCAGAATAATAAAAAGCAGTAAAGTAAAAACACAGAGATTTTTACGTGGAAAACACCTGGCTCAAAAGGTGAAAAAACCACGACCTACTCCTCAGTAGGATTTGCTAAAATCGTCACTAAAAACTCTGAGCCAAACGGACTTACAAAATAAACTCTTTTGTAATCCTAAGGATTAACTCTAATCCCTTTGTAGTAACTATCCCCTAGATAATTTCTACACACGTCAAGTTAACTCTAACTTGATCAATACGTACCTATTACAATTACTTCTATGAAAGCTGAAAGATACAATAATAAAAACTCCTACTACAATCAACTAGACTCAATAATCAATCAGATGGAACTGGTTCTTCTAGTTGAATTGTAGCCTTTGCATCGCACAATGATTCTGCTAGCAAAAATAACTCTGGGAATTTTGCTTTCAGACTTTGATTCACTTCAGCTTTGTGCGTCTTAAATCCCAGTAGGAATACATCAAGTATTTATAGAGTCAGTCGTTGATCTTGTCTTCCAATTCTATTTTAACTCTACCTGGGTGAACCAATTCGAACCAAACTCAACTTCCTTTCTTTTGTTACTTTCCTTGCTGAATTCGACTTCAACTAATCAGATCAGTTTGCAACCTTTTCGCATTAGGAGACAATCTCTTGGTTCATTGATATTTCATATTCAAAACATCTCCTAAGCATATACGGTTCATGTGCCAGCTAGTCAGTTCAACATCTGTGCTCTAATGGACCTGGTTCAACTGGTCAACCTTTTGTCAATCTTCAAAACTATGCAGTGACATGGGTCAACAACTGGGAATTATGTCAAGCTTTCTTTGAGTCTCCTCGTGCCTTATGAGCTTTTGTCATTTAGATTACTTGCAAATGCCATGGCTGCTCAATTATCAGGCACCATTGGTAGTTATATTCTTTCTCGTTGGAACCTATCTACAAATTCATGGAGTAGTTTCGTGTCTCCTTGCTTTATTTTAAATATGTCCTCCATTCTTTTCTCGACTCTTTGCGCACGGGAGTGTGCTTTTATGAAATAATTTGCAAGCTCAGAAAAAGAATCGATAGAATTTTCAGGGAGAAGAGAATACCAGGTTAGGGCTCCTTTGGTAAGCGTTTCTCCGAATTTTTTGATAAGGACTGATTCAATCTCTTGTTTTGTTTAGTCGTTGCCCTTTACTCCGGTGGTAAAAGCAGTCACGTGGTCGCGTGGGTCAGTTGTTCCGTCATACTTAGGAACGTCAGGCATTTTAAACATCATGGGTATAGGCAAGGGTGATGCACTTGGTTTCCAAGGTTTTTGAGAATATCTATCAACATCAATGCCTTTGATAACAGGTGGTACTCCAGGAATTTGCTCGATTCGATCGTTTTGTTCCTTCACCTATTTCTGCAAGGTTAGTAGCAAATTTTGTAATTTAGAGTTATTAGTCATACCTGGTATCGCTTCGAGAGATTAGTTAGGAGTGTCATCCTTGCTGAGTTTACCAACCCAGACTCAGGAACTTTCACGGTGACAGTGTTATTGGGAGGTGCTGTCAATGATGCAGGTGATGCCGCTGGTAATCCCCTTGCAAATTCTTGCAAAGCTTGGCCCACATACTCTGCAATCATTTGCTTTACCCGATATTGTTCTACCGTTTGATCATTATTATCGTTGTTGTTATTGGATATTTCTGGGGATTGTTCCCTTGAACTACGTGGGGTTCCTAAAGGTGATGGAACTGGGGTTCCATTTCTCTGTTGGTTGTTGTCGTTAGAATTCGACATAGTTCAGAGGATATCGCTTGAAAAGCAAACAAAGATTATCAGATTTCCCGGTAACGGAACCAATTTGTTTAACCAAAGAATTAGATCCTTTGACCAAAGCTATTTTTAGGATGAACACGGGTTTCTGATAATCTAGGAAATAATAATCAATAAAAAGGAGTAAGTAAATACACAATAATATGGTGCAGAGAAAAGTAAAATGTATTTTATTCGTAGTTCAGATATACCTTTTCAGGTTATATTTTTCTCCTTTATATATGGAGTTTCCTGATATAACGTCTGCCTTTTCAGTGATTGAGCATTAATGAATAATTATGGAATTAATGAAACATTATAATTAATCGTAACTGTTGCGTGAAGGTTGCATAACGTGTGGATCACTAATTGAAGATCTTTGAATCTTCCCATTGTTCCGCCCGGATACATTTTGATCATGTCTCTTCATCTTCTCAATCAGGTTGTGATTTCCATAGCTAATTACCCTGTGGGTGTGATTTGTCGTGCCTCTTTGCCTCGTACCTCTTCATAGAGTCTCGTCCAGCTGTCGTGTTTTTATTGCTCCACATAGACTGTTGATTCATCAAGATTTATTACATGTGTGAAGCTTTTTTTACCAATACAATATTACTTGTTGAGCTTGTTCTGCAAAAATAAAGGGCTCATGATGTTCTCGATCGCCAGAGTCTGTTAGGCATGAGAAATTCACAAGTATGAAACCCAAGTCATCTTCTTTAACTCCTCTACCTTTGGTTACATCAACCCAATCATACTTAAATAAGACAACCTTAAATTCTTCATAGTAGTTTAACTCCACAATATCATTCAATCTGCCATAATATGTGATATTTGCAGACTTTGGAGCATTGTCACTTGTACTTGCATAACTTTCAGTCTTTGAAACAACCATAACACCACCATTTTTTGTCACCTTAAATTCTTCACTTCTCTTCGTTCGAAACCGATACCCATTATTTACATCGAACGCATTAAATCTTTTCGCAATGTAACTCGGCCTTGTGCAAGGACTTTAACATCCTTTAAGATGTTAGATGTGGCTTCTAACTCCTTTACCTAACCAAATAAAAGATACAACTATAAATGTGGATATATGTACAAGTGACAATAATTTAACATAACTAATGACTTAGTCCTACTACTTACTTTCTCCTTGAACCACTCGTGAAATGTATCGAAATACGCATGATCAAGTTGATGTTGTGTCAAACGACGCTTACGATGTGATCTCTTGATTTCAGCAATATGTTCCTTATTCATGTAACTCACATATATTTAATTTTTTATCAAATAAGTAATATACATATAATAAATAATAGATATAACGCTTATTTTTTATAATTCTCAACCAGTTCTGACTCGCAATTGAAAAGTACATGTCGATGTGCTTGCAACCATGTTATCTCATCCAACTCAAATACATTTACTCCACCGTACGACTCACCAACAGTTGGAAAAAGACATTCTTCTTTACTAGTATCATGCTTAATTTCATCACCGTTTTTTCTTGAGCAATAAGACCTTGAATCTCCACCCTCCAAATATCGTGAGCAAAATGCCATACAATGTGATCTCTTGATTTCAGCAGTATGTTCCTTATTCATGTAACTCACATATATTTAATTTTTTTATCAAATAAGTAATATACATATAATAAATAATAGATATAACGCTTACTTTTTATAATTCTCAACCAGTTCTGACTCGCAATTGAAAATTACATGTCGATGTGCTTGCAACCATGTTATCTCATCCAACTCAAATACATTTACTCCACCGTACGACTCACTAACAGTTGGAAAAAGACATTCTTCTTTACTAGTCTCATGCTCAATTTCATTACCGCTTTTTCTTGAGCAATAAGACCTTGAATCTCCACCCTCCAAATATCGTGAGCAAAATGCCATACACTCATTTTCTATGTATGCTTCTGCTATCGAACCTTCTGGGCATGCACGATTACGAACATATGATTTTAAAATACCCAAATACCTATGGAATAAAATAATGGTATTAGTTTGATATAATATTTAACAACTAAAGATATAATAAAGATTCAGTGATATTCTTCATACCTCTCAATTGGGTACATCCAGCGATAATGTACTGGCCCCATAACTTTAGCCTCAGTTGCCAAGTGAATTACCAAATATATCATAATAGTAAAGAATTTTGGGAGGAAAAGTTTCTCCATAGTAGACAATGTTTCAGGAATTTTTTCTTCAAGTAACTTTAACTCTTCTAGTTTTAGTTCTTTGCAACACAAAATACGAAAGAATGAGCATAGTTCAGTTAAAATGGAACTAACTCTTTTATCTATTGATCTTCGCAAGGCAAGAGGAAGAAGTTCTTGCATTATAACATGACAATCATGAGTTTTTAGCCCAGATATCTTCCGTTTGCAAATGCAACGTGAGATATTAGACGCATAGCCATCTGGGAACTTGGCATTTTGTAGTACTTCATAAAACAACTCCTTTTCATTCTGAGACATTGTGAAAAAAGCAGGAGGAGGATATGCTTTCCCACTAGCTCGATATTGAGGCCATAAACTTGGTCTTATTGTCATCTGCTTCAAGTCCAATCGAGCTTCTAAGTTGTCTTTAGACTTTTTACCAAGACCCAATAATGTATAAATTAAGTTATCACACACATTCTTTTCTATGTGAATCACATCAAGATTATGGCGCACCAAGTTAGACTTCCAATAAGGAAGATCGAAAAAAATACTCCTCTTTTTCCATGTGTTTTTCATCACTCCACTTACCCCTTCACTCTAGTGTCCGAGAGTAAATTCTATATCTTTAACTTGATTCAAAACTAGTGACCCAGATACTGGACAAGGTGCATGTCTTTTTTCTTTAGTCCCATCAAACGATTTTGCATCATTACAATATTTGTGTCCCGACTTTAAGAAGTGTCGATGCCCCATGTAACAAAACTTTCTGCCATGTCTGAGCCTTCTAGATTGAGTGTTTATGTTACAAGAAGGGCAGGCAAACCGACCTTAAGTGCACCATCCAGAGAGAGTACCATATGCTGGAAAATCGTTTATAGCCCACATGAGAGCTGCTCGCATTTGAAATATCTCCTTAGTAGAGGCATCGTGTGTTTCTACCCTAACATCCCATAGTTCATTTAACTCTTCTATTAAAGGTTGCAAAAAGACATCAATATTATTGCCAGACGCTTTGGTCCAGGAATAAGTAAGGACAAAATGAAGAACTCTTGTTTCATGCACATCCATGGTGGAAGATTATGTGGCATTAAAATCATTGTCTGTGTACTATGAACAGTTCGCATTGGGCCAAATGGATTAAACCCATCAGAAGCTAATCCTAGGCGCACATTGCGAGGATCTCCACCAAATTCGGGATATTTACTATCAAAATTTTTCCAAGCTTCAGAATCTGTAGAATGACAAAAAACTCCATCTTTGTTGCGCTCTTCATGATTCCATCGCATTGCTTTAGAAGTTTTTGAAGACATAAACAATCTCTGTGGCCTTGGTTTTAAATGAAAATACCTTAGGACCCCGGCTGGAATTTTTCTAGCATCATTTTTCCATCTAGAAGCCCATCATTAACATTCTTATTAGCAAACTCTTTTCTAAAAAGCATGAAATTGTTGGGACACGCATGAATATTTTTTATACTTTAAGCCCAAGCCTTCAACTATCTTTTTGGTCTCATAGAAAGAAGAAGGCTATTTTTCTCCTTCAGGCAGTGCATCTTTCAACAGTCCAAGCAAAGAATTAAAAGATTCATTTGACCATTTGAACATGCATTTTGTACAATACATATGCAGCAAAAAGGACAGTTTGATAAACTTCTTACTGTCACGACCCAAATCTAAGCTATGTCGTGATCGCGCCTATCGTGATACAATTCTGAAAACATTACTACTAATTTGATTATAAGAATTTAATAAAGACATTTCCAATGTTTGAATTTCTCATAAACCAAGCCAAACTCTAAATATGAATATAGAAATGCAGAAAACGAGTCCCAAACATCAGGGTGTCACTAAGTCATGAGCGTCTAAATCCGTAACTGATATATGCACTGTCTACAATAAACAGGAGTAAGCAGGTAAATTTCATAAATCCGCAACTACTACAAGGAAATTAGAAAATAAATGCAGTGGCATCAAAAATAAATGAACCTCACAGCAATGTCACTCCATCACACAGCCCTCAATGGACACACTCAATAGGTACCTGCGCTCACTGGGGGTGTTCAGACTCCGGAGGGGCTCCTACAGCCCAAGTGCTAATCTGCACGGACCACTTACGTGCTTCACGGACAACACACGTGCTATCATATCATATCTGGATCCGCACAGACAAATCACGTGCTATAGTACAATCTGGATCCGCAAGGAAAACTCACGTGCTATAAAATATCTCACAACAGGTCCTCGGCCTTACTCATTCATGCACCTCTCTAGCCTCACAGTTTGCAACAAATAATGGAAAGCAGTCCAAATCAAGTATTACAATGTATCAGCAAGATAATAGAGACTGAAGTAAATATGTACAAGGATTTCCATGAATGAGTACAACTAATGTGAGCATCAATAAAGCCTAAGCATGATCTCTAACATGAAGGCAGTCAAATTCAACAAACATGTAATCACATAAACACAGATAATGGCTATTAGGCCTCAAAACCTCACGGGACGGACCAAGTCTCAATCCCTCGTGGCGTACACCCACACGCCCATCACCTAGCGTGGGTATCACCTCCAAACAGTCACGTGATATAAATTCTTCGGGTTTATACCCTTAAAGCCAGAGTTAAAATTGTTACCTACCTTAACAGTGTAGATTCCTACTCCGGGATGCCCTCGTACCTCGACTCTATCTCCAAAATCTCTGAATCTATCCATAATCAGAATAATACTATCAACATAGGCTAAAGAAACAAATTCCACAAGAAAAACTACAAAATTAGGCCAAAAACCCGAAATAGTCTAAAACCCGGCCCTGGACCCACGTCTCGAAACCTGAAAAAATTGCAGAACTAGAAAGCTCGTTCCCTCCTAAGTCTAACCATATCAAATTCGTCAAAGTCCGACTCCGTTTGGTCCCTCAAATACTCACTTCAAACTCTCCAAAACTCAAGCCGTAACCCCTTCAATTTCACCCTAAATTCTTACTAATTTCATGACTAAACAATGGAAAATCGTCACAAACACACGGAATAAATCCCAAGTAACTTACCTCACTGATATCTCTCGATTCCCTCTTGAAAATCATTGCCTAAAGCTCAAGAACCGGCCAAAATGGTGAAGAAAGGGAAAAAATCCGCGAAGTGTGGCTTATATAGTTTCTGCCCAGAGGTCTCGCACCTGCAGACCCCATCTTCGCACCTAAGCAACCGCATTTCCGGTCCTAGGAGCGCACCTGCGACTTCCACTTATTTGTCCACTTCTGCATCTGCGGTTCTCCACTCGCACATGCGGGCTCGTAGGTGCGGCCCTCACTTGTGCAACTGATAGCCCCAGTCGCCCAATTCCGCATCTGCGGCAAACTCTCTGCATCTGCAATGATCGCACCTGCGGCTCCCCATCCGCAGGTGCGGAAAAACACCAGAACTTCACAACACCAGAAAACAACACTTCAAACTTCACAAATCCAATCTGTTAATCACACGAAACACACTCGAGGCCCTCGGAACCTCAACCAATAATACCAACAAGTCATAAGCCAATACACGAAATTAGTCGAACCTTTGGGACACCCAAAATAACACCAAATCACCAAATCAACCTCGGATTCAAGCCTAAGAAATTCTAAACTCCAAAATTCACCAACGACGCCGAAACCTACCAAACCACGTCCGAATAACCTCAAATTTTGCACACACGTCACAAATGACACTACGAACCTACTCCGACTTCCGGAATTCCATTCCGACCCCGATACTTAATTTTCCACTGCTGACCAAAATCGCCAAATTTCCAACTTTCACCAATTCAAGCCTAATTCTACCACGGACCTCCAAATTACATTCCAGACGCACTCCGAAGTTCCAAATCACCTAACGGAGCTGTCCGAACTATAAAAACCCCAATCCGAGATTGTTTACTCATAAGTCAACTTCTGGTTGACTTTTCTAACTTAGCTTTCTAAATAAGAGGCTAAATGTCTCATTTCACTCCAACACTACTCCGGACTCGAACCTACCAACCCGATACAACACAGCTCAATTGAACCACACATAAAGAAGCGGAAATGGGGGAAACGGGGTTATAGCTCTCGGAATGATCGACCAGGTCGTCACATCCTCCCCCTCTTAAACAAACGTTCGTCCTCAAACGAGTCTAGAAACATACCTGAGGTCTCAAATAGGTGTGGATATGTACTCAGCATCTCCCGCTCGGTCTCCCAGGTGGCCTCCTCCACATGCTATCCCCTCCACTGCACCTTCACTGAAGCTATGTCCTTTGATCTCAACTTCCGGACTTGTCGATCCAGAATAGCCACTAGCTCCACATCATAATTCATATCACGCTCCAAGTGAACCATGCTGAAGTCCAAAACATGTGACGGATCGCCAACATACTTCCGAAGCATGGAAATATTAAATACCGGATGCACACTCGACAAGCTGGGTGGCAAAGCAAGCTCATAGACCACCTCCCCAATCCTCCGAAGTACCTCAAACAGACCAATAAATCGAGGGCTCAACTTGCCCTTCTTCCCAAATCTCATAACACCTTTCATAGGTGAAACCTTCAGCAATACCTTCTCCCCAACCATGTAAGATACATCACGAAGTCCGCAGGAGCCCAACTACAAAGTCCATGGTGATACGCTCCCACTTCCACTCCGGAATATCTAATATCTGAAGCAAGCCACCCGGTCTCTGATGCTCATACTTAACCTGCTGACAGTTGAGACACCAAGCTACAAACCCAACTATATCCTACGTCATCCGCCTCCACCAATAATGTTGTCTCAAATCCTAGTACATCTTCGCGGTACCTGGATGGATATAATACCGCGAGTTGTGGGCCTCCTCAAGAATCAACTCCCGAAACCCATCTATATTAGGCACACATATCTGACCCTCCATCCTCAACACAACATCATCACCAATAGTCACATACCTAGCATCACCTCGCCGGACCCTATCCTGAAGAACGAGCAAATGCGGGTCATCATATTGATGCTCCCTAATACGGTCATAAAGAGAAGACCTAGAGGCTATGCAAGCCAATGCCCGACTAGGCTCCAAAATGTCCAATCTCACAAGCTGGCCCGCTAAGGCCTGAACATCCAATGCTAAAGGTCTCTCTGCTGCCGGAAGATATGCTAAACTCCCTAAACTCTCTTCCTGGCGACTCAACGCATCGGCCACCATATTGACCTTCCCCGGATGGTATAGAATAATGATATCATAGTCCTTGAGAAGCTCCAACCATCTCCGCTGACGCAAATTAAGATCCATCTGCTTAAATAGATGTTGTAGACTCTGGTGATCAATATAAATCTCACAATGAACCCCATACAAATAATGCCGCTAAATCTTCAAGGCATGAAAGATGGCTGCTAGCTCAAGATCATGCACTGGATAATTCTTGTCATGGGTCTTCAACTGGCGCGAGGCATAGGCAATCACCCTACCCTTCTGCATCAAAACACAACCAATGCCTATCCTCGAGGCATTGCAATACACAATATAAAAACCCGAAGCTGATGGCAGAACTAACACTGGAGTTGTGGTCAATGCAGCCTTGAGATTCTGAAAGCTCTCCTTAAACTCGTCCAACCACCTGAACGGAGCACCCTTTGGGTAAATTTAGTCAAGGGCGAAGCAATAGACGAAAATCCCTCCATAAAGAGACGGTAATAACCCGCCAAACAAAGGAAGATTCTAATCTCTATAGCTGAGGACGGTCTAGGACAACTCTGCACCACCTCTATCTTCTTCGGATCCACCTAAACACCCTCACTAGACACCACGTGTCCCAAGAATGCTACTGAACTGAGACAAAACTCACACTTGGAGAACTTTGCATAAAGCTTCTCCTCCCCCAATCTCTATAATACAATCCTCAAATACTGAGCGTGCTCCTGCTAGCTAAAAGAGTACACCAGGATGTCATCAATGAACACAATAACGAAGGGTCTAAATGTGGTTGGAATACACTGTTCAACAAATGCATGAACGCTGATGGGGCATTGGTCAGCCCAAAAGACATCACCAAGAACTCATGATGGCGATAACGGGTCCTAAAAGTTATCTTAGGAATATCTGAATCCCGAATCTTCAGCTGGTGATACCCGGACCTCAAATCAATCTTGGAGAACACCCTCGCTCCCTGAAGATGGTCAAATAGATCATCAATACGAGGTAAATGATACATGTTCTTGACTGTGACCTTGTTCAAGTGCCTGTAGTCAATACATATTCTCATGGAACCATCCTTCTTCTTCACAAATAGAACCGGTGCACCCCAACACACTAGGCCGAATAAACCCCTTGTCAAGGAGTTCCTGAAGTTGTTCTTTCAATTCCTTCAACTCTGATGGTACCATACGATATGGCGGGATAGATATGAGCTGAGTGCCTGGCACCAAATCAATACTAAAATCAATGTCCCTGTCAGGCGGCATGCCCGGTAGGTCTGCAGGAAACACATCTGAAATATCACATACCATTGGTACCGAATCGATGGCAGGAATCTATGCACTAACATATCTCACAAAATCCAAGGAAGAAAGACAACCCTTCTCAACCATACGCTGAGCCTTCAAATATGAAATTACCTTACTCGGTACATGGTCTATAGAACCACTTCACTCTACCCTCGAAAATCCCGGTATCACTAAGGTCACGTTCTTGGCGTGACAGTCTAGAACAACATGACATGGAGATAGACAATCCATGCCCAATATCACATCGAAATCAACCATGCTGAGCAACAAAAAATCCACTCGGGTCTCCAGACCCCCCAATAGACACCACACATGACTGATGTGCGCGATCCACAATAATAGTATCCCCCACATGAGTAGATACATGAATAGGTGAAACAAATAACTCACGGGGCATATCCAGAAAATGAGAAAAGTATGATGAAACATATGAATATGTAGAACCATGGTCAAATAATAAAGAGGCATCTCTATGACAGGTGGAGACAATACCTGTAATCACAGCATCCGAAGCAATAACGTCTAGTCTGGCTGGAAGGGCATAGAAATGGGCCTGACCACCCCCTGATTTTCCTCCCCCTCTCGGGTGACCCCTAGCTAACTGGGATCCCCCCTTGCTGGCTGAGGCCCACCCCTAGCTGCTGGCCAGGTGGTAAAGGAACTGGTGCTGGTGCCATCGGCCAAGTACTCCACTATGGAGTCCCACCCAATAGACTAGGAAAACCTCTCATGATGTGACCAAAATCTCCGCACTCAAAACAACCCCTCCTCTGAACGAAACTGCTACTTTTGATGTCCAAAAGAACTACCCGGTGATACCTGAGTGGACGGGGCATGATGAGAACCTTGTGCTGGCAGTGCACTGAATTATGACTGACTCTGCTGATGACTATGAGAACCATGGCCAGATAATGCACCACGGTGAAATGGACGAGCTGGTTGGGCATGCCTGAATGGACGGCCTCTGCCGTGATGGAACTGACCCCCGTGAAGAGTACCACTGAACCCACCTAGTCCACGAGGCCTCTTGGCCTCCCTCTCAACCCTCTCCTGACCACAAACCATCTCAATATATCGAGCTATGTCGACAACCTCATCAAAGGTAGCACCAGACACCCTCTCTCGGGTCATAAGAAACCGTAGCTGAATAGTAAGGCCATCTATGAACCTCATGATCCTTTCCCTATCCGTGAGAACCAAACAGATAGCATGTCTGGACAATTCTGAGAATCGCATCTCATACTGCATCACTGACATACCACCCTGGCGAAGCTGCTCAAACTGTCTGTGCAGCTCCTCTATGCGGGACTGAGGAAAAAACTTCTCCAAAAATACCACGGAGAACTGCTTCCAAGTGAGGGGTGCTGCGGCAGCAGGCCTTCGCCTCTCATAAGTCTCCCACAATCAGAGTGCGGCCCCAGAAAGCTGAAATATAGTGAATGACACCCCACACATCTCCAAAATACCAGTTGTGCGGAGTATCCTCTGGCACATGTCCAAGAGATCCAGGGCATCCTCTCTCTCTGTGCAACTAAATGGTGGAGGCTAGAGTCTCCCAAATCTCTCCAACCTACGTTGATCATCCTCCATCATAGAAGGAACTGCATGCTCCTGAGCAGCTGCAACCGGCTGGGTTGGTGGTGCCCCCGGTGTCTGAGGTCCCTGAACAACCTGCTCCGGCGTGCGGGCGGCATGAGTCTGGGTGCCTTTCCCGGCCTGAGAAGTGGTTGTGGTCATAGTAACTGAGATCTCCTGAGCAAGGCCCGTACACACTGATAGGGGCCAAGGCCTCCTGAAGGCCAGGAATCACAATAGGCGCAGGTGGTGCCTGAGCTGGTCCCGCCGGAACCTGTACCTCCAGGATCTGGTTCCTGAGCAGGAAAACCGGAGAGATCTGTAGGTGTGCCCCAGCTGCTACGCTGGCGATGTCTCTACCTCTACCACAGCCTCTATCGCGGCCTCGACCTCTCGCAGCCCGAGCTAGTAGTGCTGGTGGCTGTCCCACCTGACCAACTATGCCCAACTATGCCTTGTAAAAAGGACTAAGCGGTCGTTGCAAATATAATCCGGTTTACAAGTCCGGAATCGAATCCCACAGAGAACTAAGGTTTTCTATAATTGTTCAATATTGCTAAGAAACACAAGTCCAAACAATTTCCTAATTATAGAGATTATAATATTTTTTTCTAACTAATTAAGTAACAGCTATTATAAAGCAGTAAAATTATCAACTAACAAGGATGAAATTTGAGACAGAAAAAAGGAGGTATAGAGTTATAATTTTCCCTATTGATGGATTCCCTTCATGCTATGTTTCATATAAATTTGCCTAATCTTCTCTATCGACCATGAGAACTCTTATTACCGCAAATATCTCTCGAGTAATTACGATAATTTACTAGACATACTCTCCCGAGTTACGTTAGCTGGCTTTAATTACAGCTCACTTAGATCGCACTCAAGGTTTCGTTATCCCTAATCATAGCTTTAAACCCTCGGTTATTGATTCCTCATATACTTTGGGAGTGGTGTTGTTCAACAAATACCTAAATATGCACTCTCTCCTGAGTAATACATACTAAATAGACACAGCTAATTGAGGACCCTTTCAATTAACTACAACAAGAACGTAATTGAACAAATAGAGATTAAACTTTAGCAAATCTATATTAACATAGCAAGAATTTCATCCTTCAATAGGTTCCATCAAAACCATAGATAACAAATTAGCTATTCATAATAGTATGTAAAAATACAATACCAAAAGTCATAACCAACAATGAAAAATAGGAAGAGAAAGGAAAAACTCGTAGAAGAATTCCCCGCCTTGCTCCTATTGTGTGTCTGCCTCCTTAGGTCGAATCTGTGTCAAAAGTATGTCCAACCCCTCAAACTACCGTTTTTCCATGTATATATACCAAGTAGGGTCGGGCCCAAACAATTATACCTTCTCCTACGTGAAAAAAGATGATTTTCCAGGCCTGGACATGCGCGGCCGTGCTACGCCGGCGCTAGTGGCTGCTCATATCGAAAAGTTTCTGCCCCATTTGCGCGGTCAGTGCGCGGACGCGAATGTGCCGTGCACTTTTCACCAATTTCCGTTTGGAATTTGGATAAACGTAAAACATGAAAGTTGTAGCTCTTTGGGTTATATTTCCAACCATATATTATATATCCCAAATGGGGTTCGGAGAAAAACATTATGTCCATTTTACTAGACAGTGAGAAATATGCCTACTCGAGTCTTCGTTTGTTCTTAACTATCAAATTTGACCCCTGAACACGATCCCGGATTAATTCCTTGGGCTTTTACTCAGACTTCAAAACTCCAAATCACTTTAATTAATTCCATAACATTTATATAGCTCGGAATCACTCCTACAAGGCATAAAACACACAGTTAGTGCAAAACACTAGCGATTAAAGCTCAAACTCAATTAAAGTGCAGTAAATTAGAGTGTAATAAGCGACTAAAATATGTAATTATAGCCGATCATCAACACTCCACACTTAAACCATTGCTCGCCCTCGAGTAATCAAACTATACTTTATATAGACACGGGCTTTTTTTTTAAGCAATTCTCCTAACTCATCACAACAAGAATATTTAAAACAGACTAAGCACAAAAGCGTAACATCTTTACCTCAAGATTTGACTCACAAGTACCATACATTATTCACAACTCACCCACTTACTCCAACACAGAGGTCACCAACATTACCTTTCCTTCATGAATCAAATGCCCTCAAACAACGAAAGAGAGTAGTTCCACACAATAAAATTTAAGAACACTTACGAACTCAAGATAGAAAGAATTCACTTAATCTCAGAAATAACATTCATATGCCACAAAAAATGCACCATAGTCTTGCCCGTGGTTTACACTCTACTAATCGAGCTTATTCAATCTAGGATCAAGTAGGACTTTATTTGATTGTAATGTAGGCTGTGGGACGGGTAGGATACATTTAGATATAAGAGTGACTACACCTCCCTATTTAATACATATACTTTAACATTCAAACCCCATACTTATGTCAAACCAAACTCCGCCTTCACCTCAATGTATTTTACCCCATACTTTATTAAGCACAATTACATCAAGAGTCACCACTTATCAAGGAATATTTGTTTTTCACACAAATACAACTATTTTTTTCCTTGGAAACACACGGGGCAAGTTCTAATCATCAAATGCAATGCACAGAATAACACACACATGGCACTTAACTCACTCAGGATTGGATTCATCAAGACACTCTAGTCAAAGCAGTTAAGCAAATTTAAAATCATACAATTTAAGAAACTTATACAAGATTCAAAAACTGAGTCTAAGTGTCACAACCAAAGTACTCACTATTCTCAAGGCATAATAAAGTCAAGAGATATTGCTCCAATTCAAAACACAACACAATGGCTCCTATTTCTAAAAAACTAACTACACCCGGTTTCAAACAAAACTCTTGGAAAAGAACCGCGGCACAACCAAGGGGGAATTGCTATACTACCTAACAAAAGAAAATCTTTTTTTTTCTTTAGACTTAAATCCCTCAAGAAAATTTTCTAATAGATCCATCGTCGGGAAAAGTCCATTTTTCTCTATTTTTGTATAAAAAAATTATTCCATTAAACTAACACAATTAAAATAGCATAGAAAGTCACCCAGACAATCTCCTCACCCCACACTTAAAATTATGCATTGTCCCCAATGCACACCCATACATACAAGAGGTAAAAGAAACTCACTGGTAGGCCAAAGGCCGAAGCACTATCATCTCATGGGGTACTCAGACTTCTCTCAGGCCTGGTCCTTCATGCGGGCTCACACTTAGTTCCAACCATCTGGTTTGATGTTGCATCCTTCTAGTGGCTTTGCGTTCCATGCTCATAAAAAAATCAAAAATCGACACTACAAAAAAAATAATATAATAATAAAATAAAATAAAAAAGAACAAAGAAAGCAGTAAAGTTGAGTTGCCTCCCAACAAGCGCTTGATTTAATGTCGTGGCACAACGTGAATAACTTTCTGCCTCCACTTCGAACTTATGAATTGGACCCCAAGTTTTGATTCTGCTCTGTGATCATGCTCTTATGGTGGTAGAACGGATCTGACTGGCCCAATAAAATAATGTAGTATTCTATACTTATTGGCCTTTAGATGAGATGTGTATTCCCAACTTTCTGGCACGAAGAATTCCAGAATGTAAGCATCTTGTTCCTTAGTCCTTGACTCCTCAAGTGGCTCGGACGACTCTATTTTCGTATCATCATCCAAACACAATGTGGAAAAGTGCTTGGAGTGTGGACCAATGCGCTCAACTACAGAAACATTGGGATTGTCAACATCCTTAACACTAATGACACTAGAGTCAACTAAATATGTATTCTCAATATCCTTGGTTGACTTTAGTATCTCTTCTACGACATTGGCATCCTAAAAATCTAGTTTGATTGATTGTTGGTGTTCTACTATGGCCTTCTCCTCTAGCTCATCCTCGTATTTTTTTAAATCCTCCAGTATAATGGCGATTTTTGCAGCCAATTCAACTTGTTGCGCTTTACAAGGTTCAATTACTTTATTTGTTTGAGCCTCCAAGTTGTGAATATTTGCCTCTTACCTTTGTACCCGCAGTTGTATCTAATCATATTGTTCCATAAGGAACTTTAGCATATCCTCGATCTCTTTCAGGTCCTCATACCTGGGTTCTTTGTTCCTGTTAACTTCACAAGAAAAAGAAGAACCATCAAAGTAAGGGATTGGGGGAAGATAAGAAATATAAACACAACCATGAAAGTGACAATCTTGACCAACACACATATCACACACATTCCACACATAAGATTGAGTTGGTTCAAATAACTCGGTCTCGGGAATATTTTGATAATTTTGCCCTGGGTGGTTTCCTCTATAATATGCATAACGAGGATCATAAGTAGAATTACCAACATCCAAACTCTCATAATTCCATGATGCCATGTTTTTCAAATTAACAAATACAACTAAAATAAAGAAAATAAAAATCAAATATTAAAAAAAATACAACTTGAAACCTAGCAATATGTACACCTACAGCTACACCGTTAGTTACCCGGCAACGACGCCAAAATTGTTCAATATAATCCGGTTTACAAGTCCGGAGTCGAATCCCACATAGAACTAAGGTTTCGCTATAATTGTTCAATATTGCTAAGAAACACAAGTCCAAACAATTTCCTAATTATAGAGATTATAATATTTATTTCTAACTAATTAAGTAACAACTATTATAAAGCAGTAAAATTATCAACTAACAAGGATGAAATTTGAGACAGAACTAAGGAGGTCTAGAGTTATGATTTCCCCTATTGATGGAATCCCTTCCTGTTATGTTTCATATAAATTTAACTAATCTTCTCTATCGACCATGAGCACTCTTATTACCGCAAATCTCTCCCGAGTAATTATGATAATTTACTAAACATACTCTCCCGAGTTAAGCTAGCTGGCTTTAATTAAAACTCACTTAGATCGCACCCAAGGTTTTGTTATCCCTAATCCCACCTTTAAACCCTCGGTTATTGATTCCTCATATATATTAGGAGTGGTGTTGTTCAACAAATACCTAAATATACACTCTCTCCCGAGTAATACATACTAAATAGGCACAGCTAATTGAGGATCCATTCAATTAACTACAACAAGAACATAGTTGAACAAATAGATATTAAACTTTGGCAAATCCATATTAACATAACAAGAATTTCATCCTTCAATAGGTTCCATCAAAACCCTAGATAACACATTAGCTATTCATAATAGTAAGTAAAAATACAATACCAAAAGTCATAACCAACAATGAAAAATAAGAAGAGGAAGGAAAAACTCGTAGAAGAATTCCCCGCCTTGCTCCTATTGTGTCTCTGCCTCCTTAGGTCGAATCTGTGCCAAAGGTATGTCCAACCCCTCAAAATACCATTTTTCCATGTGTATATACCAAGTAGGGTCAGGCCCAAACAATTATACCTTCTCCTACGCAAAAAAGGATGATTTTCCAGGCCTGGACGTGCGTAGATGCGCTATGCCCGCGCTAGTGGCCGCGCATATCGAAAAGTTTCTGCCCCATTTGTGCGGTTAGTGCGCGTCTGCGCACTTGCCACGCACTTTTCACCCATTTCCTTTAGAATTTTGAAAAATGTATAACATAAAATTTGTATCCCTTTGAGTTAGCTTTCCAACCATATATTATATAGCCTAAATGGAGTTTGGAGCAAAATGTTATGTCCATTTTACTAGACAGTGGGCAATATGCCTACTCGAGTCTTCGTTTGTTCTTAACTATCAAATTTGACCCCTGAACACGATCCCGGCTTAATTCCTTGGGATTTTACTCAGAATTCAAAGCTCCAAATCACTTGAATTAATTCCATAACATCTATATAGCTCGGAATCACTCCTACAAGGCATAAAACACACAGTTAGTGCAAAACACTAGCGATTAAAGCTCAAACTCAGTTAAAGTGTAGTAAATTAGAGTGTAATAAACGACTAAAATACGCAATTATAGTCTATCATCAATACCCCACACTTAAACTATTGCTTTTCCTCGAGTAATCGAACTACACTTTATATAGACACGACCTTTTTTTTTAAACAATTCTCCTAACTCATCACACCAAGAATATTTAAAACAGACTAAGCACAAAAGCGTAACATCTTCACCTCAAGATTTGACTCACAAGTACCACGCATTATTCACAACTCACCCACTTACTCCAACATAGAGGTCACTAACATTACCTTTCCTTCATGAATCAAGTGCCCTCACACAACGAAAGAGAGTAGTTCCACACAATAAAATTTAAGAACACTTACGAACTCAAGATAGAAAGAATTCACTCACTCTCATAAATAACATTCGTATGCCACAAAAAATGCACCATAGTCTTGCCCGTAGTGTACTACTCTACTAATCGAGCATATTCAATCTACGATCAAGTAGGACTTTATTTGGTTGTAATCGTACAACTCACGTGCTATAAAATATCTCACAACAGGCCCTTGGCCTTACTCAGTCATGCACCTCTCTAGCCTCACAGCTTGCAACAAATAAAGGAAAGCAGTCCAAATCAAGTATTACGGTGTATTAGCAAGATAATAGAGGCTGAGGTAAACTTGTACAAGAATTTCTATGATTGAGTACAACTAATGTGAGCATCAATAAATCCTAAGCATGATCTCTAACATGAAGGCAGCCAAGTTCAACAAACATGTAATCACATAAACACAGATAAAGGCTATTAGGCCTCACAACCTCACAGGACGGACCAAATCTCAATCCCTCGTGGCGTACACCCACATGCCCATCACCTAGCGTGGGTATCACCTCCAAACAGTCACATGATATAAATTCTCCGGGTTTGTACCCTCAAAGCCAGAGTTAAAAATGTTACTTACCTTAACAGCGTAGAATCCTACTACGGGATGCCCTCGTCCCTCGACTCGGTCCCCAAAAGCTCTAAATCTGTCCATGAACAGAATAATACTATCAACATAGGCTAAAGAAACAAATTCCACAAGAAAAACTACAAAATTAGGCCCAAAACCCGAAATAGGCTGAAACCCGGCCCCCCAGGCCCACGTCTCGAAACCCGACAAAAATTGCAGAACTAGAATGCTCGTTCCCTCCTGAGTATAACCATATCAAATTCTTTGAAATCCGACTCCGTTTGGTCCCTAAAATCCTCACTTTAAACTCTCAAAAACTCAAGCCCTAAACCCTTCAACTTCACCCTAAATTCTTACTAATTTCATGATTAAACAGTGGAAAATCATTACAAACACACGTAATAAAGCCCAAGTAACATACCTCACTGATATCTATCGATTCCCTCTTGAAAATTTCTGCCCAAAGCTCAAGAACCAGCCAAAAATGGTGAAGAAAGGGAAAAAATTAACAAAGTATGGCTTATATAGTTCTGCCCAGAGGTCTCGCACCTGTGGACCCCATTTTCGCACATGCGCAACCGCATCTGCGGTCCTAGGAGCGCACCTGCGACCTCCACTTATTTGTCCACTTCCACATCTACGGTTATCCACTCGCACCTACGGGCTCACAGGTGCGGCCCTCACTTGTGCATCTGCGCTCCAGCCCCAGTCTCCCAATTACGCATCTGCGGCCCACTCTCCACATCTACGATGATTGCACATGTGGCTCCCCATCTGCGGGTGCAGAAAAACACCAGAACTTCACAACACCAGAAAACAACACTTCAAACTTCACAAATCCAATTTGTTAATCACCTGAAACACACCTGAGGCACTCGAGACCTCAACTTATAATACCAACAAGTCTAAACCAATACACGAACTTAGTCAAACCTTCGGAACACCCAAAACAACACCAAATCAACCTCGGATTCAAGCCTAAGAACTTCTAAACTTCCAAAATTCGTCAACGATGTCGAAACCTACCAAACCACGTCCGAATAACCTCAAATTTCGCACATACGTCACAAATGACACTACGAACCTACTCCGACTTTCAGAATTCCATTCCGACCCCGATAACTAATTTTCCACAGCCGACCAAAATCGCCAAATTTCCAGATTTCACCAATTCAAGCCTAATTCTACCACGGACCTCCAAATTATACTCCAGACGCACTCCTAAGTTCCAAATCACCTAACAAAGCTGTCTGAACTATAAAAACCCAATCCCAGATCGTTTACTTATAAGTCAACTTATGGTTGACTTTTCTAACTTAGCTTTATAAATAAGAGACTAAGTGTCTCATTTCACTCCAACACTACTCCGGACTCGAACCTAGCAACCCGATACAACACAACTCAGTTGAACCACACATAAAGAAGCAAAAATAGGGGAAACGGGGCTATGACTCTCGGAACGACCGACCGGGTCATTACATAACTTGTCACGACCCAAATCTAAACCATGTCGTGATGGCGCCTATCGTGATACAAGGCAAGCCTATTTCCCAAAACATTACTACTAATTTGATTATAAAAATTTAATTAAGACATTTCCAATGTTTGAATTTCTCATAAACCAAGCCAAACTCTAAATACGAATATAGAAATGCAGAAAACGAGCCCCAGACATCGGGGTGTCACTAATTCATGAGCGTCTAAATCCATAACTAATATATGCACTGGTTGACTGTCAATACAACCCAAAAGAAAGAGGAAATAGAGATAAAAGGAGGAACAAGGTCCTGCGGATGCTAGAAGCTACCTTGCAGTGATAGACGGCCTGAACTCAACGATTGTCGCGCCCTAACTCACCTGGATCTGTACATAATGAGCAGGGTGTAGTATGAGTACAACCGACTTAGCAAGTAACAGAAATAACTAAGGAACTGAGTAGTAGTGACGAGCTAAGCAGAACAATTCAACTATTACTTTTCACGGTTAAGAATAAACAGGAGTAAGCAGGTAAACTTCATAAATTCTCAACTACTACAAGGTAATTAACAAATAAATGCAGTGACAGCAAAAATAAATAAAACCTCACAACAATGTCACTCCATCACTCAGCCCTCAACGCAACACTCTCAATAGGTACCTGGGGTCACTATGGGTGTTCAGACTCCGGAGGGGCTCCTACAGCCCAAACGCTAATCTGCACAGACCACTCACGTGCTGCACGGACAACTCACGTGATATCATATCATATCATATCATATCTGGATCAGCACAGACAACTCACGTGCTATAGTACAATCTGGATCTGCACAGACAACTCATGTACTATAAAATATCTCACAACATGTGCTCGGCCTTACTCATTCATGCACCTCTCTAACCTCACAATTTGCAACAAATAAAAGAAAGCAGTTAAAATCAAGTATTACAGTGTATCAGCAAGATAATAGAGATTGAGGTAAACATGTACAAGAATTTCTATGACTGAGTACAACTAATATGAGCATGAATAAAGCCTAAGCATGATATCTAACATGAAAGCAGTCAAGTTCAACAAACATGTAATCACATAAACACATATAATGGCTATTAGGCCTCATAACCTCACTGTATGGACCAAGTCTAAATTCCTCGCGGCATACACCCACACGTCGTCACCTAGCGTGGTATCACCTCCAAACAGTCACGTCATATAAATTCTCTAGGTTTATACCCCCAAAGCCATAGTTAAAACTATTACTTACCTTAACAACGTAGAATCCTACTCCGGGATGCCCTCGTCCCTCGACTCAGCCTCCAAAAGATCCGATTCTATCAATAATCAGAATAATACTATCAACATAGGCTAAAGAAACAAATTCCACAAGATAAACTACAAAATTAGGCCAAAAATCCGAAATAGGCTAAAACCCGACCCCCAGGTCCACGTCTCAAAACCCGAAACAATTGCAGAACTAGAGAGCTCATTCAGTCTTGAGTCTAACCATATCCAATTCGTCAAAATCCGACTCCGTTTGGTCCCTCAAATCCTCACTTCAAACTCTCCAAAACTCAAGCCTTAACCCCTTCAACTTCACCCTAAATTCCTACTAATTTCATGACTAAACAGTGGAAAATCATTACAAACACACGTAATAAAGCCCAAGTAACATACCTCACTGATATCTCTCGATTCCCTTTTGAAACTCTCTGCCCAAAGCTCAAGAACCGGCCAAAAATGGTGAAGAAAGGGAAAAACATTGCGAAGTATGGCTTATATAGTTTCTGCCAAGAGGTCTCGCACCTGCGGACCCCATCTTCCCACTTGCGCATCCCCATCTGCGGTCCTAGGAGCGCACCTACAACTTCCACTTATCCGTCCACTTCCACATCTGCGGTTCTCCACTCGCACCTGCGGGCTCGCAGGTGCGGCCCTCACTTGCGCATCTGCGCTCCAACCCTAGTCACCCAATTATGCATTTGTGGCCCACTCTCCGCATCTGCGATGATCGCACCTGTGGATCCCCATCTGCAGGTGCGGAAAAACACCAGAACTTCACAACACCAGAAAACAACACTTCAAACTTCACAAATCCAATCCGTTAATCACCCGAAACACACCCGAGGCCCTCGGAACCTCAACCAATAATACCAACAAGTCATAAACCAATACACGAACTTAGTCGAACCTTTGGAACACCCAAAACAACATCAAATCAACCTCGGATTCAAGCCTAAGAACTTTTAAACTTCCAAAATTCTCCAACGACGTCGAAACCTACCAAACCACGTCCGAATAACCTCAAATTTCGTACACACATCACAAATGACACTACGAACCTATCTGAATTCCGGAATTCCATTCCGACCCCGATACCTAATTCTCCATTATCGACCAAAATCGCCAAATTTCCAACTTTCGCCAATTCAAGTCTAAT
This sequence comes from Nicotiana knightiana, assembly GCA_005239525.1. Lineage (NCBI taxonomy): Eukaryota > Viridiplantae > Streptophyta > Magnoliopsida > Solanales > Solanaceae > Nicotiana > Nicotiana knightiana. Next base: position 21,643 of record ML410079.1, on the reverse strand, counting down.
TCTACCATGTACCTCGAAATTACATTCCGGACTTACTCCTAAGTTCCAAATCACCTAACGGAGCTATCCAAACTATAAAAAACCCAATCCAAGATCGTTTACTCATAAGTCAACTTCCGATTGACTTTTCTAAATTAGCTTTCTAAATAAGAGACTAAGTGTCTCATTTCTCTCCAACACTACACTGGACTCGAACCTACCAACCCGATACAACACAACTCAGATGAACCACACATAAAGAAGCTGAAATGGGGGAAACGAGACTATAACTCTCAGAACGATTGACCGAGTCGTCATACTTACATCCAGGATATAGTTCTTCATTTTCCTCCTTCATGATCCGTTCAAACTGATCCACCTATGGATGAGGCTGATTTCCAAATGGATGAGCAGTATTCTCTTGTACAATTTGTTCCATGCCACCAATTTCACTAATGTTAGTATCCATGAACGGTGTAACTCCTCCAAATGCATCATGTATCATTCCTCGCATATCATCTCCCCTTAGAGTTGACTGCATGCGATTAGTTTCTCGAGCATCGTTTGATCCCTTTAGAGACTCCCCATGACAAAACCAAGTATCATATGATGATATAATACCATTAATTACAAGATGATCATATGATGTAGCTCGATTTACTTAATGAATAAGAACACACTCCATACAAGGACATGCAATTTTTTCTCCACCTTATTTTTCAGAAAATGTATGATTTTAAAATCCTCTACTCCGTCCAAATATTCTTCTCTAACTCTATCACAATACATCTATCTTTTATTTTTAGGATTGTCCATGGCGTTCAAAATATTCCTTTCTTTTCTATAATTACTGCAAGAGCTAAAAATTCGTTAGCAAAAAGAAGGTATTAATCAAAAAGGTAATTCAAAATAAAATAACTATCCTATTAGTAGGTAATTCCATAGCTCCAAGATATTATTTTAAAAATTAAAACTATCAAACATAAATTTATTAACCAATTTGTTTCTATATTCCATTTTACCAATTTGTTTCTATACTCCATTTTTACCAATCTTTTTATAACTCTTTCATTCACTGAGCGTCGGTTTAACTATTCTAAAGTTAAGCATCAGTTTAACTATTAAATTAAAGATTAATTAAACCATACATGACAAGAAAGAGACGGAGTAAATAAACTTGAAAAATTCATCAAATTATGCAGAGCCTAAAAAGGTGTGAACTTTTTAACTATACGACAATGATTGCAGTGACATACATGGGGCTGGAACGATATGTAATATTTTTCTATTTATAAACAAATCATAGTCATCATAGAACAAACATGTAAATATGAAAAAGACATCTAGCCAAAGACAACTTGCCGATTTTCACCATATTGGTTCATAAACTTTTTAAGAATAGAATTATTAAACTTATAAATTATACAACTTTTTAAGACTAGACATTCTTAATATTACTACCAAAAAACTAGTGTGTTGACTGTCGAAGGATTCTGACTATTGCTAAAAACCCAAGTTGTTTCTTAACAAACGATTGAACTACTGTGGTTGAGATGTCCTATTGGCGATTGAGCTTTTATATGGTGAAAAGTAGCCTTAGGAAATATACAGAGGAACCAATTGATAAAACAATACCAGAACATAAGAGGAATCAATTCAATCAATCGATTATCAATCTAACAACAAACAAATATCACTAACGACTTAGCAAACACACACAAAAAAAAGCAATACTTTCACAAATTCACAACCTATTTAATAATCTACACCCAAACCTGACCTCTTAAAATCAAATTTTCCTAAGCAAATATAATTTCCTACGATGCAATGTCTATCATATCATTGTATGAATTAGAATAAGCCATCATTTCTTACCATGATGATAGAAAAGAAACAAAAATACCATAACTTGTGTACCTTAGATTAATTACTAGCTTAATGAAATTCTCTCTTAAGGATGGAATTATGTACTACTACTCTAACTAAAACCTTAAATGTTCTGGTAAGTTTAGGTTCATAATCATTTATAAATTACTACATGCATGCTATTTCTTTTAACTCAATAGTACACTAATTTATAGATTATTCATAATTGTTGCTCTAGCAAACCTCACACCCATGACATGGACATTTAACACGGAAAAGAATAAGTCTTGCAGTAGATAGATTTTGCAATCAGAAAGATATCTCAGCGGTACTCTATATATTTATATTCTTTATCTAAGAACTTAACAAAGTTCAATCTAATATATGAATAGCTGAGAGCCTGTTTTACACCATTTGAAGGTCATTCTTAAAGTAACAAAGGGCGTCCATGCTTATTAAAGGATCCGAAAATCTTTGTCCATGCTATATACATCGTTTCATACAGAACACGAATCCAATGTACAAGAACATTAACCTCGGCAACTATATGAGTTTCTTTCCCAAAAATTGGTTTATAACATAGGAGAATTTTAGATATAAGAGATAAGCGGCTGAAACAAACTTCCTAAATCAGGATTTTCTACATCCAAATAAGAACAACCATATAACCTGACTTATACCAGATTAATGTACATAGAATCTATTGTAAGTGAATCGACAAGCATCAATACAAAATCTACTGTAAATCTATTGCAAGTGATTGATTTAACAGGGGGGAAAGAGAAGTAAACAGGGGAAGAAGATGGATGGGCACTACGGCAGGCTGTTTACACAACAGCGAGTTAGGAACTGATTTACTATAAATCTACTGTAAATCGATTGGAAGAAGAGAAGTAACACTGTCGTTGACGCACTGTAAATCGATTTGAACTGATCTACTGTAAATGGATTGTAAATCGAAGAGAAGAGAATTTACCTGGGAAGAAGATGGTCATTGCCATTGACGCACTGTAAATCGCATTGTCGTTGACGCAGCAGCGAGCTAGGTTTTTTGGCAGAGAAGTCGATTCAACTGGGGAGGGAAACGATTCAATATTTTCGTTCTATTGTTTTCTAAAATAGGGAGGGAAACAATAAAAGGTATCCAAAAAAATTGGAGGGAAAGATTTTCTCTTTTTTGTGTGGAGGAAAAGTTAAAATAATAAAATATTAATTTCAATTAGTAATTTTTAGTGGCTATTATTTTTTATTGCCGGTAAAAGGATGTCTTTTACTGGCTAATGGTCATATGCCGCTAATATTTAAGCTTAAAGAATTTATCGACCATTGCCTTACTGCCACTAAATAATTGTCGTCAAAGGCTTTTTTTGTAGTTGTGTTAATTGAGAATTAACAGGATATGAACCCTAAGATAGACTGAGAGATGAACTAGAGAGATTTTAGAGAGAGAAATGATCATAAGGAAATGAAAATGTATTGCTAGGTTATAAGTACCATTACTTTATGTTTTGATGATCTAACAAACTTAGTTTCAAGAACCAGATAGGGAACCTGATGCACTTTTGGTACACAGCCTCAAGCGCATGAAAACAACCTGACTCTAGATAGAGAGAGTCGTCAGAACTGTAGAAGCTAAAGAATCAACATAGGGAACATATGATCTTGGGCTCCCCTGGTAACAATACGAAGTCAACTCTCCACAACTGAAAAGTGACTGACTGCACTACACATGCAAACAGTACATCACATGGCAACAGTCATTTCCATTGGGAAGGACCTTGTACCATTAAGTGCTTACATCATTAAAGTGATTCCATCAACGTGTTATTAACATTATCTCCATAACAAACATCACTTGAACTCTAGAGAATTTACCGAAGCACTCCAAGTGATTGATTATCAAGAACAAGAAATTCTCCAGTTCATCAAGAACAAAGTATATCACTGCTACGGACCAGTTCCCATATGAAGTCTTTGTATGTCCTTAGTAGAGTTGTGAATTTGTAATAGTTCTTCATTGTAATTCCTACTTAGCTTGTCTAGAAGCATTGATTACGAAACTCTTGTAAATCATAAACTTCAGTGCCTGTGTCGTGACTAGAGTTAGTTATGTGTTGAAGTATTTGTAATAGGTGTATTGCAAAGTGGCTTGTAATAGGTGTTTTATAAGTTAGTGAGGGATTAAGGAGTTAATTTCTAGGTTACATAGTTTGTAATCTAAAAGGTTTCTCATAGTGAAGTTGAAATCCTACAAGTGTAGGTCGAGGTTTTTAATTCCATTGAGCCGAGAATTTTCCACGTAAAAGTTCCCTACGTTATTTATATTTTGTTGTGTGTGTATAATCGATGGAAACTAATAGAGAACCTGGTCTCTATATAGTTTGGTGGATCCTCATATTTTGTCAATTGGTATCAGAGAAGGTTCTTTCTATTAGGCTAACACCTAGAAAGGATCCTCATGGCTGCTCTACCAAACTTTGAAGAAGGTCAATCACTTATAGGCCACCTAGGTTCAATGGTCAATACTATGGGTGGTGGAAGACAAAGATGCACGACTTCATCATGGTTTAAGACTCCAAGTTGTGGGACGTTATCTATGACGGACCCTTTGTCCCTACTAAGAAGTTTGGATATCCAGCTATGACAGTTCCTAAGACAAGGAAGGAATTCAATGATGTCGATCGAAAGTTCATAGAGAAACATTTTCGTGATAAGAAAATTCTTGTATGTGGAATAGGTCCTGATGAATACAACATGATATATGCTTGTCAATCTGCAAAATAAATATGGGAAGCCTTACAGACAGCTCACGAGGGAACCACACAGGTGAAGCAATCCAAGATCGACATGCTCACCACTGAGTATGATCTCTTCAAAATGAAGGATGATGAATCCATTCAAGACATGCACACTCGATTCACTCCCATCATCAATAAGTTGCACTCTCTTGGTGAAATCATTCCCAGGTACAAGCTTGTAATAAAGATCCTCAACATTCTTCCCAACTCTTGGGAAAGTGAGAAAAATGCTATTCTGAGGAAAAGGATCTGCAGACACTCACCATAGACGAGCTTTTTGGAAATTTGAAAACCTACGAAATGAAGAAGAAGAAGAAGGACAGTAAAAGAAGAGAACCAAAAAGGGAAAAGAACCTTGTTCTCAAGCCAGAAAACAATGACTCAAGTGGTGAAGACAGTGATATGGCATATCTGACTAGAAGATTTCAGAAAATGGTTCGCAGGAAAGGAGGTATCCCAAAAAGGGGCAGTTCTAGCAAGCCAAAGAATTATGACCTCTGTCATAAATGTGGGAAGTAATGAAACTTCATCAAGGACTGCCTCTCCTAAAGCAAGAACATTTCAAGCACAACTCAGACAAAGCAGCCAAGTGGAACCCGGTTCATGATAAACGCTTCTAGAGAAAGAATGTCGTTGATAATGTTGTGAAGCAAGCTCTTGCAGCATGGGGAGACTCCTCCAGCGAGTCTGAAGAAGAAAATGATGGTGGTGATAGTTCAATGATGGCAGTGGAAAGTGAAACAACTGAGTATGACTCAATCTTTGCTTTGATGGATCAATCAGATGACGATGAAGATGACGACAATGATGAGGTAAATTTTCTGGATGTTCAAAGAAATCTGAAATCCTACTCTCCTAAAAAGATCATGTCATTAGCAAATGTATTAATTTATGCTTACCATAGTCTTATAAATGATAAGGATGCTTTAACTATGGAATTAGGAGATGCTGAACAAACGATAGATGACTTGGTAGTTGTTGTAGTTGATTTGAAAGAAACCATAGATAATCTGAAAAATGAAAAGGATACCCTAGTTGAGAAAATCACTAGCATAGAACACGAAAGAGATGATCTAATGGTGGTAGCGGTTGACTTAAAAGAAATCATTGAGTGTGTGAGTAAAGAAAAAAAAGCATTAATTGAGAAAGTTGCTATCATTGAGCAGGAAAGAGATGATCTTTCAGTGATGGTAGTAGACTTAAAAGAAACAATAGAGGAACTTAAAATGGAAAGTAGGCCTGGAAATTCATAAAAATGAAAAGAAGTTGCGAATGAGGCACACATTAGGCTTGAGAATGAGTTGAATTTGGTAAAGACTAGCTTGTGTGATGAACTAGAGAAAAATAGACAGCTTTAGGCAAAATTAGGAAGAGTGAAGAGTGATCTTGAAAAATCTCTTAAGTGGACCTGGTCCTCTGATGCTATTACTACCATGTATGTTAATAATGGGGGAAACAGGCATAGAATTGGGTTTCAAATGGAGAAGACTCCCTACAACCCTCATAGCAAGTATGCCATTGTACCCGACAATTAGTTGTGTACCCACTATGGTAACAATGGGCATCTCAAAGAAAACTGCAAGGCCAGGGTTCAGTCTCTTCAGAAAAATAAAATCTTTGCTGAGAGAGTAACTACTGGAACCTGGTTCCACTCATAGAAAACGCATGTTACCTGCATGGACTAAAAGAGCACTCATTCATCCCTTTCCTTATTACAAGGGCCCCAAATCTCTTTGGGTTCCTAAATCTAACCCTTGGTTTCCTTGTCCAGGGAGCAGTAAAAGGAAGCACCAACAGTGGTACATGGATAATGGTTGTTCAAAGCACATGACTGAAAATACAATGGATTTTCTTTCACTAAAAGCCCTGCAAAAAGGGAGTGTATCCTTTGGAAATGGGAAAAAGGGATATATTCTGGGAGTTGGAAGGATTAGGAAGTCACTCACTAACTCAATTGAGAATGTGTACTATGTCAATGGCCTCAAGTACAGTCTCTTGAGTGTCTCCCAAATATGTGACAAGAGAAACAACATGGAATTCTTGTCCAAGATATGCACAGTCACCAACCTTGTAACTGGTGAAGTGGTGCTTGTGGCTAAAAGATACAAAAATATTTATGTTGCGGATTTTGAGTCTCTACAAAGCGTTGATCTGAACTATTTGATAGCAGTTGATGATGATGTTGAACTATGGCATAGAAGGCTTGGTAATGCAAGCTTCTCTCTACTGAATAAGCTGGTTCTGAAGGACCTGGTTCGTGGTCGACACAAGTCAAGTTTCAAGAAACACAAAGTGTGTGATGCCTGCGCGAGAGGAAAGCATGTTAAATCTTCATTCAAACCCAAAAAGGATGTCAGAACCTTAAAATCACTTGATCTTATCCATATGGATCTATGTGTATCAATGATGGTGCCAAGCAGGGGAGGAAAAAGATACATCTTCGTGATAGTGGATGACAACTCCAGGTTCACTTGGACCTTGTTCCTCAGAACCAAGGATGAAACCTTTCAAGTATTTGTGGCCTTTGTGAAGAATATTCAATTAAAGATAGAATCAAAAGTAGCTTGCATTAGATCAGATCATGGAACAGAATTTGATAATGCAAAATTTGATGAATTCTGTAATGAAAATGGCATTACCCACAACTTCTTAGCCCCAAGACACCACAATAAAATGGAGTTGTGGAAAGGAGGAACAAGACTCTTGAAGATATGGCACGAACAATGTTCATTGGTAGTGGGATTGCAAAGAATTTCTGGGCAGAAGCTATCAACATTGCTTGCTGCTTGGTGAACAGGTGCATGATCAGGTCCCCGATGAACAAAACTCCCTATGGGTTACTCAATGGAAGGAAGACCAAGATGACTCACTTGAGGACATTTGGATGCAAATGTTATGTTCTCAACAATGGAAAGTATCAGCTCGAAAAATTTGATTCCAAGAGTGATGAAGAAATCTTCTTGGGTTACTCATCTCAGAGCAAAGCCTACAAGGTATACAACAAATGAACCCAGTGTGTTGAGGAGAGTGTACATGTGATCTTTGATGAGTCTCATCTCTCCAGTTAAAAGAGCAAGAACGATGATCAAGATGGAGAACCTTTATTGTTTCAAGGTGAAGTTATTGATATGGCAAATGGGAAGGCTGACATGATGAGCCACGTCAAGGAGATCAGTGAAGACAATGTAACCACTTCCTCATCTTGTCACGACCCAAACCTATGGGCCGCAACGGGCACCCTGTACCTTACTCAACCGAGTACCAAAATAACATATCTTTTCATATCATGCTTATCATAGATAACTGAGTTGGAAGACTGTCATGAGAGGCACATAAATAAGCACATAACATACATGAGAGAATTATAGAGTAAATGACTAAAGCTGTAAGTTTGGATCACTCCGTAAACTATGAAATAATTATAGTGTCATGCATATGCGTATGAATTTCATGTCATGCATAGGTACATGTTTCATAGCATCATCAGGCCTATGAGGGCATCCCATCATATAATCTCGTCCACTATGGGAAAATTCATCAACATATACCAGCTGATCAGGATGTGATGTGTCTATAACGTCATAACCGTTCCCATATCCCATATACAGATACACACACATATATACATGTATATAACACCATCTGGTCATGGATCACTGTGCATATATAAATGCATGAAATGCATATGAAATACGTTAATAATATTTTCTCGGAATGCCATAAAAATCTATATGCCTTTCAGATAAACTTTATCAAATACGTATTTTTTCTGAGACCCATGAACAGAAGATATAATAATAATTGACATGGGGAATCAAGAATATAGACACCCCGAGTATTTCTATGAATGGAGTCATTTATAAAAGTTGCATATTTTGCTCGTTTCATTTGTATTATTTGGATCATGCCAAAAAGAAAGAAGGGATAGCCTTAAGACCAGATAGCCTTAACACCCATCAATTACGAAAAATACACGTGACAGCAAGATCGGAGTAGGGAAATTAGATCTAATTGTCCATTATAAGGCGTTCCGACATGAAAGAGGCGGAACTCTAGATGTTGGGGACCTTCTATAATACATACTTGGCACAGATCTTTTAGGAAGTATTCAGATAAAAAAACGCATGTATAAACATGCATTTGACAGTCAAGATTCGCAAACTTAGTTTCTTGAGAAGTAGTACTAAAAATAAGAGAACTTAACATTTACTAACTACTGAATATCACATAGAATTGGGGGGTGAATCACTTTATGGACACCTTAGTGAGATTTTGTTTGAAGAATGATCTCTGACTCTATGCAAATGGTCTTAAATGAGAGGTTTTATTGAAATGTTCATTTTTGGTAAGCCTTTTATTTTTCCTTGCAATTGCTATATGACTCACGTAATGTGTATATGAGTCACCTAATTCATTTTCATGTGGTTTCCACGTGGGGTGGGGGAATTTTAATCCTAAACAATTTATTAGTTAATTAGGTAATGTCTCGTTACCCGGTAATTAATCAATTACCTACATAATTGAGAATTATTTCCACTTACTTAAAATACTACTCACTTTTCACATACCTTATACACCTTATTATCATGGTCATGTGGTACCCCGTACGACACTAGTCCATAAATACTGAGTATTTTAGCTCGGGCCATATTTTATCCCAACATGCCAAACTTGGACGAAAATTCATTTTTTTGACTTGCTCCCCCTCTCACCTTCACGAATTTACTTATAATTTCCAAATAATGTTTTCCTTGGACTGATGTCAATTACCTTACGACAAATTCAACATACAATACTACAGGGTGTAACATCGTCGTAATTTAATACTGCGAAGCGTAACATCATCGTAATATAGTACTGCAACGCGTAATATTATCGTAATATAATACTGCGGGACGAAATATCGACATAATATTGCGGGGTGTAAAATCATTCCCCCCTTTGAAACATTCTTCCTCGAATGTTGACTGATGCACTTATCATTTTCATAACCCATGGCTCTTGCAAATACTTTAATATTCTCTTTCTATTTAGGCAACTATTCTTTAAATAAATCCAAAGGCCTGGGCATTCCTTCATTTAGGCCTCTTTCCCACGCCATGACTTGTGATCAAATTCTTTCCAATCTCGTAATGTTGTTACCTTTTATCATGCGGCCTCTACGATACTGACCTTGTAAGTGCGCTTATGAGACTCTTCTCCCCTTTTTCTTCCATCTTTTATTCAATCTCTAGGCCTTATTTTGTAAACATATACAAGGCTTAATAAGATGCCTCTCTGGGCATCTATAGGTGTACTGAAGTTCTTCGCTCGGTACTTCGTTGAACTTGCGAATATGGCTATATCTTATTTCATAGACTTGGTTATCCATTCGTATGACTTTACTGCATCTACGTATGTCATACTATACCATAATTCTTACTTTGATTTATCGTTACTGAGGTTTGCAACTAACTTCAGGTTACTCTCGTTGTTTATCCTTAAGACTGATGGTCTAATTTCATCTCATACTTTTGAACTTCCATCCATCTATTGTTGATTCACCTTAATATTGATTCATCATCTACCACTGATAACTTGAACTCTTAAATAACGTCGCTAGGGATCGCGTCTCATCGGGGACAATCCGGAATAATTTAGATTGATCCACCTAAGGGTGATACTATACTTCCGTAACCGTTCTGTATAGTATTCCAATGTGACTCACCTTATATGGGTATTTTAGTAATTCATGAAATCCTCTTCAAGTCATTACTCAATCGAAATCCAAACGGTATCCTTTATCTATCACAATTATTCCCTTATTCCACTAGCAGGGCAGCATTCCATCTCTTCTAAATGCTACTAGTCTTAGACTCCTTTGAGTTCGTTCAGGCTATATTGAGCTTTCTATAACTTAAAGGAACCATCATCTCCTTTGTTTTCACGGGCTTAATCCCGAGGACTTATCCATTTTCGTCACCTTCTCACTTGCCTTCTTCTTATCATTACTCTTGTCTTTCTAAAACCTTGTCGTTCTATCGTACTTTAGCTTGCGATCGATTCCCCTGTGCTTTTCTGGAACATTAAGCGAGATATCGCATCGTCTCTAACTCTTCTTTTACTCTCTAATTAGACCTTTCAGTACTTAGAAACCATAGGCTGGAAGGTATTACACTAACGATGTTGTTATCATTCCTAGATAATGAATCCCAGCGCTTCTAGTCTTTTACCTGAAGTATGGACCACTCTCATCCTTCTATACTTGAGAATTTTGTACGTCGTTCACCTTTACCTTACTTACTTTAAAATATCACCTCATATCTCTCTCTTTCATAACCACTAATATTAAGAGTGATTCTACTATGTTCTCAATCATGATTCTTATAACTTCTGGGTCCAATAATCGGAATCCTGATTTACTTCATTGATGTAACTCTTTAGTTTCCTCCTTCTTCTGATTGGCCTTTATGTCGTCTTAGGTTATCTCCCGATATGGGGTTCATGGTATTAGTTATTCTGTTTAGCCTTTCATGGGCGCTGAGAAATATGCATGATACAATCCTTTAACAATTTAATCCTTCGTTTATGACTCGGGCTCAATTCTTCCTTTTAACTTATACCGTGACCTTCTACGGCTGTATGATTGTTAAAATATATTTTGCATGGATAATACTCCAAACTCTTAAGTGTGTTCATAATGTAACCAACTCTGGATCATTAATCGAATAATTTATTTCGTTCCATCTTAGCTTTCTTTCAACGTAAGCTATTATTTTTCATGGTCTTTCTGCCCCCTTATTGCGTCCATACTTAGCCTATCTTAGTGTCCGCACATGCCAGAGTTTTCGTGCAACTCATATGATCTCGAATATTACTTTTAATTTTACTTCTCGTTCATTAGCCACGGTATGTTCCACTCTCCTTTGGAGTGCTTACGATGTTGTTGTGAGACTGTTGTCACACTACCATTTCCTCTTTAGGTCATTGTGCTTAGGTTGAAGCCTTCTTCCTTATTTCCTCAGATAGTCTTTCATTGTCGTACTTAGGGAAGACCTTCTGACTCTTGTAAAGCTGCGATTTTATTAAATCATGTACCCGATGGAATTCTTGATGTTCGTACTCACCTATAATTATTTGTAGCTCTTACCTCCACACCCTTGTGCTTGTTGTGTTGCTTCTGAACTGATATTTTGACTATCTTCCGATTGGCACTCTCTTTTATTTCCATAACACTCATATGATACCTTTAAATACACCAATTCTTATCTGAATATCTCTCAAGTATTATAATGACATTACTGCGAGGTTGAATTCTCCATGTTGGGGTTTACTACATTTATCTTGCATGATCTGATGATTTGTCTGTAACTTCTTGTCTAGTCATAATTAGGCTCTTCCTGAATCAACTACTAACTACTCGTTGGCCCATTCTCATATCTATATTCCGCGTAATCTTTCTAGGGTTATTACTTTGTCTTAACTTACCTCACGTACTGGCTCCTTATCTATCAATAACATCCCGGGCAGGAACCCTTACCTTTTTTTTTGACGTCGTGCTTACACAACATTCTGGAATCATAGCATATATGTAACATTTGGATAAGTGCAATCTCATCCCTTTTTTATTTTATCGCATTATTCCTTTATCATTTCATATTTCTCCCTTTAGGGGAGTACTAAGACTTGGAGCTATGATGACCTGCCTATAGATGTTTTTCCTCTTCATCTTTGGCGTTTTTTCACATCATCAATGACCCTTACTTGCCTTGCGATGATCCTTCTATATCAAGGATAACAAAATTCCTCACTCGCGATGGTGACACTTAGTGTATTTGGCACATACAATCCCTTAAGCTTAACTTTGCTCAATTGCTTGTTTTAGGGAAACGTCTTCCTAAATGACCATTCTCTGAATTCATCATGGATCTTCTTCTATTGTCCATTCTATTATTGCGGGAACGCAATATGAAATTCTCATGATGCTGACTATTATCAAAATCACTCAGTTCCTAATTCATGTTTAGTTTATCTTGTTCACCAGTCCATACTGATTCCCATTACCCTAGGGGTCTAACTTTTCCTTCTGTTAGTCACGTTAAAGTCGTGAACTTATTTCTTGAAGTGAGGATGTGACTGTATGGGCTATACTCTTTTGTTGTCTTAAGGGCTATCCATGTATCACATCTCACTCAATGCTTCATTATCCATCTTCGTACTTCCCTGCTAATAGTTCTATCTATCACTTTATTCTGAAAATTCGAACAAAACATTCTTTTTCTTTTAGCTCCTCTTGCTCCATCCATTGGCTCTTCGAATCTCCAAACATTCTTTCTCTAATAAGGACGGGAGTCACACTAAGGTAATATTTGCCCCTTCCAAGATTTCAGTGCACGTCTTTGTGGTATTTATATCTAGCTGTATTATTTTAGAGTGCACCATCTAGGTATCTCACAAGGAGATCCATTAGCACCTTTGTAATATCCTTTGAAAATGTCAACTAACACAAACCATCCATTCAATTTTGGGTTACTCTAACCCCAGCCGGATCCTATTATCCTGTCTTTCTCTTAAACCATATATGTTAACTCCTATAGGGCATAACTAAGATCAACGTCGCCAATTGTACATACCTCTGTTACTGTTGAATGTAACTCAAAAGCTTATATACCTCTGCCTAAATTGCAAATACTGCTAACCTTCATTAATTGGGCGCCTCATACCCTTCTTCATCTTGCTTCTTTTGCTTGTTGGAACTTGTATTTATCTTCTGAATCTCTCATTGTCTTTCACCATAAGGGCAGATAGGCATTCTTGCCTCAAGGCTCCTTATCAATAGGCTTACACATCTTAGTACACACATGATCTGCTGAAGACTTTTAATTTACTTATCATAAGCATCATGAGAAATTGAGTACCTCTAATTCAACTCTTCCATAGCTATATCTCTTACCAATCGTCTTTCTGGATGTAACCATCGACGTACTATGAATAAGATAGAGTTTCAGAAATTGAGTTCTTAAAAGTGAGCTCTACCACACGATCTAGAGTAAGAAGAAAGAATGACAGTCCTAAATTCCATGTAGCCTCCTGCTTATAAGTGTGGTGCACGACACACCCATAAACAAGACTCTACTAGACACGGCTTGTAGACTCCTTAGGACAGAACTGCTCTGATACCACTTTTGTCACGACTTACTCAACTGAGTACCAACATAACGTATCTTTTCACATCATACTTATCAAACATAACTGAGTCGGAAGGCTGCCGTGAGATAAGTAGAATACAACATGTGATACCAACTTATACATAAGACATACAGGCCTATAAGATCAAAATAACCACTCGAATATTGAACATAGGCCGACAAGGCCATACAATCTTTTACGTACATGACATCTGTCTACAAGCCTCTAAGAATACATAATTTTCATAAAGGTCGGGACAGAGTCCCGCCATACCAAACAATACACATCTAAATTATACTAACCAAACAAGAAACTCTGAAGCAAATGGAGCGCACCAACATCTTCCATTCAGCAAATAACCTACTTGGAGGGCTCTCGACCTGTCTATCGGGACATGCGGGCATGAAACGCAGCATCCCCAGGCAAAAGGGGAGTCAATACGAATAATGTACCGAGTATGTTAGTCACATAAATAAGTACATAATAGACATGAGAGAGTTATAGAGTAAATGACTCAACCTGTAAGTATGGATCACTCTGTAAATCATGAAATAATTATAGTGTCATGTATATGCGTATGAATGTCATGTCGTGTATAGGTACATGTTTCATAACATCATCAGTCCTCTGAGGGCATCCCATCATATCATCTCGGCCACTGTGGGCAAAATAATCAACGTATACCAGCTAATCAGGTGGCGGCGCGTATATAACGCCATAACCGTTCCCATATCCCATATACATATACATACATATATATATATATACACACACACACACACACACACATATATATATATATATATATATATATACGCGTACATAACGCCATCTGGTCATGGGTCACTATGCATGTATAAATGCATGAAATGCATATGAAATACGTTAATAAGATTTTCTCGGAATTCCATAAAAATCAATATGCCTTTCGGATAAACTTTATCAAATATGTATTTTTTCTGAGACACAAGAACATAAGATATAATAATAAATCACATGGAAAATCAAGAATATAGGCACCCCTAGTATTTGTATGAATAGAGTCATTTATGAAAGTTTTGTAGTTTGCTCGTTTCATTTGTATTATTTGGATCATGCCAAAAATAAAGAAGGGATACCCTTAACATACCTGAGTCGATTCTCTTGAAAATCCATCTAGCACCCGTCAATTATGAAAAATACACGTGATAGCAAGATTGGAGTAGGGAAATTAGATCTAATTGTCCATTATAATTCTTTCCGACATGAAAGAGGCAGAACTCTAGACGTTGGAGACCTTCTATAATACATGCTTGGCACAGATCTTTTAAGAAGTACTCAGATAGAAAAACACATGTATAAACATGCATTTGACAGTCAAGATTCGCAAACTTAGCCGCTTGAGAAGTAGTACTAAAAATAAGAGAACTTAACATTTACTAACTACTGAATATCACATAGAATTGGGGGTTGAATCACTTTAATGGACACTTTAGTGAGATTCTGTTTGAAGAATGATCTCTGGCTCTATGTATATGGTCTTAAATGGAAGGTTTTATTGAAATGTTCATTTTGGGTAAGCCTTTTATTTTTCCTTGCAATTGCTATATGACTCGTGTAACGTGTATATGAGTCACCTAATTCATTTGCATGTGGCTTCCACGTGGGGTGGGGGAATTTTAATCCTATCTAATTTATTAGTTAATAAGGTAATGTCCCGTTACCCGGTAATTAACCAGTTACCCACATAATTGAGAATTATTTCCACTTACTTAAAATACTACTCACTTTTCACATACCTTATACACCTTATTATCATGGCCACGTGGGACCTCGTACGACACTAGTCCATAAATACTGAGTATTTTAGCTCGGGCCGTATTTTATCACAACATGCCAAACTTGGACGAAAATTTATTTTCTTTGACTTGCACCCCCTCTCACCTTCACGAGTTTACTTATCACTTGTTTGAAATAGAATAATCCTTATAATTTCCAACTAATCTTTTCCTTGGACCGATGTCAATTACCTTACGACAAATTCAACGTACAATACTACAGGGTGCAACATCGTCATAATTTAATACTGCAAAGTGTAACATCATCGTAATGTAGTACTGCAAGGCGTAACATCATCGTAATATAATACTGAGGGAAGAAATATCGACGTAATATTTCAGGGTGTAACACATCTGTTGGAGAAAAACCTTGTTCTACAATCATAACATTGAAGTTGAAGATAGAGTTGTTGATGCAGTTCAAGGTACTCCACTGGTTGCAGACAGAAGCATCCAAGAAACTTAGGCAAGCATGCCCACCTCCTCTACAAATGAGATTTAAGTGACAAACTGGAAGCACACGAGTTCACATCCTCTTGACAATATAATCATCCCTGTGGATTAAAGAGTGCAAACCAGATCAAAAGCTAGAATATCACTCGCTTTTTCAGCATTTCTCTCCCAAAAAGAACCCAAAAAAATTAAGAAAGCTTTGAAAGATGCAGACTGGATCACAGCTATGCAAGAGGAGCTGCA
The DNA here is from genome assembly GCA_005239525.1 of Nicotiana knightiana. Classification (NCBI taxonomy): domain Eukaryota; kingdom Viridiplantae; phylum Streptophyta; class Magnoliopsida; order Solanales; family Solanaceae; genus Nicotiana; species Nicotiana knightiana. The sequence continues at coordinate 5,319 of ML410079.1, read as the reverse complement.
TCAATTCGAGAGAAACAAAGTATGGCACTTGTTACCCAAACTGTACCATCATAGGGACCAGGTGGGTATTCAGGAACAAGCTTGATGAGTTTGGGAATACAACAAGAAACAAGGCAAGGCTTATAGTTCAAGGCTAAAATTAGGAGGAAGGAATCGATTATGATGAGACATTGCTCCAGTTGATCGAATGTAGGTTATTAGAATTCTCATTGCTTTTGCATCTCATATGGAATTCACACTGTTCCAAGTGGATGTCAAAACTGCATTTCTGAATGGCTTCCTCAAGGAAGAAGTCTATGTCAAGCAACCTCCACGATTTGAGTGTTATGAGCATCCTGAATATGTGTTCAAGTTGGACAAGGCACTATATGGGTTGAAGAAGGCTCCTCGAGCGTGGTATGAAAGGTTGTAAAAGTTTCTTTTAGAAAAGGGATTTGCAAGAGGATAAATTGACAACACCCTTTTTCTAAAGAAACGAGGGAGGAACCTGCTCATTGTTCAGGTATATGTCGATTACATCATTTTTTGGGCAACAGTTGATTCTCTATGCGAAGAGTTTGCAACTCATAGGAAGTGAGTTTGAGATGAGCATGATGGGAGAGTTGAATTTTTTCTTGGGACTTCAAGTGAAGCAGTCCACAAAGGGAACATTTATAAGTCAGCAAAAGTACATCAAGAAGCTTCTGAAAAGGTTTGTCATGGAAGCATCAAAAGTGATTGATACTCTCATTGCCACTGCTACACGTTTATATATGGATGAACCTGGTTCTCATATCAATCAAACTATGTATAGAGGCATCATTGGATCAATCATGTATCTCACTACAAGCAGACCAGATATCGTATTCAGTGTGGACCTATGTGCAAGGTTTCAGTCAATTCCTAAAGAATCTCATCTAAAGGCTACTAAAAGAATTTTGAGAGATCTTAAGGGAACACTGGACCCGGTTCTCTATTACCCTTCAGGTGAAAACTTTAATCTTATTGGGTATGCTGACACTGATTATGCAGGTTATCTGGTGGAAAGGAAAAACACATCTGAAATGGCACGTTTTCTGGGTTCCTGTGTTATCTCATGGGTTACAAGGAAGCAAAATTTAGTGATACTCTCAACAGCTGAAGAAGAATATGTTGCAGCTGCTTCTTGTTGTGCTCAACTACTGTGGATCAAACAACAGCTGGAAGACTTTGGATTTTACACTGATTACGTACCTCTCTTGTGTGAAAATACAAGTGCACTCAACATGGACAAAAATCCAGTCCAACATAAGAGGACCAAGCACATTGATGTGCGACATCACTTCCTCAGAGACAATGTTGAAAAGGGGATTATTTGTGTGAAGTTTTGCAGCACAGAAGATCAAATTGCAGATATCTTTACCAAAGCCTTGAGCAGAGAACACTTTGAGAGAAATCGTCTGGCACTGGGGTTAATAAAGCCCAACTAAGGACCTGGTTCACAACATATGGCTATGAAAGTCACATACAGGTAAAACTAGCTAAAGTGTTCTCTGGCCAAGTCTAACTCTCTTCTATACCGTTACAGGTAGACACGCATGATGATTACAGAAGCAGCTGAGGCAGTACATAAGCGGTAAAAGGGGGTTAAGCTCACTTGCAAGACTTGTCAATGAACTTGGTTCTCGTGACACAGGTCAGTAGTCTCTTGTTCTCCCATACTCAATTTAAAATGAACAAAAATAATGCTACATCATCAACTTTTTAGTTTCCTTATGTCACGTCTTTTTGTTCAAATCGTTTCACATCTCTCTGAACGACGCATCTCCCCATGTACTTGCCGCCGTTTTAGAACTCGTTCCTCTATTCCTCATAAATACTCCCATCTCCATCATAACCCTTCACTTTTAAAATTCAAACCTTCTCTTGTCCTCTCTCTTCCCAACTCTCAAAATTGTTTTCCAGCAAACCCTCATTATGGCTGAAAATCAAACAACCCCTAATACTCATGTTGGTAAACCTGTTGAGTCCTCACCTGTCAAAACTCAGTCAGTCATTTTACTTCCACCAATGTCTCTAGTCTTAACCCAAAATCAGAGTCTCCTTCACACTCCACTCCTCTTTCTACCCATTCAGATTCTGCTCCTCAACGATCAGTCCAGAAATAGTTGAGGCAACTGTAGCAGGTTGCAATTCTACATGTATCTTTGCTTCCGCTGTTACTATCTCTATGGAACCTCAAGAGAGGGAGGCTATAGAGAATATGCTCTCCATTGCTGTTGAGAGGGTGATTCTTGAGGATGATTCAGGAAAGCCTGAGTCTCAGGGGGAAGAGACTCAACCCATAATAGAGGAAGGAGAACTTGTGCCTTTTGAACATCCGACACAGGAAGCGACTACTGGGACTCCACATGATGGACCTGATCCCTCTCCTGAGGATTCTAGTCAGGACTCATCATCACAGATAAGTTTTGGCCCTACTCATTCTCCTCACTTTGGCGTTGAGCCTCTGAACATGGTTGTACCTGAGATGAAGTCTAGTGATGAAGACGACTTATATGATGTGGTGCTAAGTAGATTTATCAGGGTAAGGAAGCCATTGGAAACTTCAAATCTACCTCCCAAGTGACCCACTACCCGGTTGCAGAAAAAGGAGGCTCTAGAGTCTGCTCTCAAGAAAAGCCGGATGAGTCGAAGGAAGAAGAGATTAGTCAATGATGGATTGGCTGAAGAGGAACCAAGTTCCTTAACTAAGAGGCCCCTGAGGAAGAAGCGCTCTCTCTCTCAATCTAACATTGAGAGTCCTTCTAAGAGTGTTGATGGTACACTTAGTGAAAAGCTGGTGAGGAGTTCTAGTGAAAACTCAGTGACAAGTTGAAGGATGTAGAAGTGGAAGTGTCTGATGAGAATATGCAAGTGAAGTCTGTTGAAAAAATTCAGTCCCGTGGGAAGTCAGTGAAAAGAAAATTGGTTGATGATGAGGAACCTGGTTCCTCCAAAAAGACAAAAATTGGTGGAAGTTCTGGAAAGGAAAGTTGCGATATCAAAAGGTGTTGTGGGGTTGCACATTTTCACCTGAAATTTTGGATATGGCTGGTATGGCACAATTGGTCGAAATGTGTGAGTTTCAGCAGCGGGCATACTTGTTCAATGTGGATGTGCCAAGAGTGTATGAGGAAGAGGTACAGAGTTTTTACGGCGACCTCTTCACTATTGAATCTGATCACATTTGTGCCTTGGTGAATGGTGTGGATATCGTAATGGATTATGATGTATTGGGAGAGATTCTTAAGGTTCCTACTGAGGAATTTCCATCCGTCCGTGGTGCTTACAGTTCTAACTTCTGGAATTCCACTGTTAAAGAAAGAGCAGTGCGGCAAGGGGAACAGGTACATAAAAAGGCACTTCTTCCAGCTTACCAGTTGCTTTTTGAGTTGGTAAACAAAATCTTGCTTCCCCGTGATGAGAGGAGATCTATCACTTCAAAGGCTGATTTGGTTATAATGAAAGCCTTGGATAGCTTCAAAACTATCAATCTGCCTGGTATCATGATTGAACATATGCAGAAGGTGGCAGAGTTCAAACATGACAACTATGGTCTTCCTTATGGATTCCTCGTTACGCGGGTGTTCAAGTTCTTTAAAGTGCCTTTGGGACAGGCAAAAGTGGGGACCAAGAAGCAGACCTTCTGAAAGATGAAAGATTACGCTGGAAGAGTGTGAATGAATTGACAAGATTGGAGGAGTCGGCAGTACTTCAACTATTTCCCAGCTCATTAATTCCCAGAATAGTGCTACTGAAGAGATAAGGAAGTTGAAGGCTAGGAATGCTATTTTGGAGACTCATCTTAGTCAGTCCCAGGAGGCTCCAGGTTCTACCAGTTCTTCTAACTCAGAGGTTGCCCGACTGACCAAAGAAAACGCTGATCTCAGGCAACAAGTTGAGGACATGAGGGAGAAACTTCTCAATGAGCAAATGTCCGCCAATGCTCGGATGAATCTTGTTCTCAAAACTCTTGACGCCTCTTCCAAGCCCCCTTCCTCTAGTGTCCCTTAAGCATGTCCCCTCAGTGACCAGTTTTCAGTATCTCTCTTTTTAAGTTGTTTTGATGATGTTTGTGGTATTTTTTTCTTCTTCTTTTTTTGTGGATGGAAAACAATGATGGTGCTCCCGCTGTAACAGTCCAACAATGTTTAATGCAAGTCTTTCCCTTCTTTTGTTGTTAATGCTTATGCTTCTCTGTCTCTATTTTCTATCATGTTTATGTGCACACAAGTGGCATGAGTTAGCTACGCTAGACTTTTTTATGTTGTTTGCTTGTTTGTGTTTTTAATGATGCCAAATGAGGAAGATAAATTGAAAATTAAGATGAAGTAGCGCACTGATTGAGGGGTAAGTACAAACTCAGGGGGAACTTTGTGAGGTTCCTGATACATTATCTAGTTTTTGTGAATTTTTGCAGGATTATCTATTTTTAAGTTTGTCATCATAATAAAGGGGGAAATTGATAGGTTATAAGTACCTTCGTTTTATGTTATGATGATCTAACAAACTTAGTGTCAAGAACCAGATAGGGAACCTGATGCACTTTTGGTACACAATGATCACGCTCAATAATGTCTTATAAAAAGACTAAACGGGCGCTGCAAATATAATCTGGGGTATTAAACCCAAAGTCGATCCCACAGAGAATTGAACGTATCAATTGAGTCTATAAAATACTAAACTGTTACTTAATCACTTTTCTCAAGACTTTGAATATCAATTTATTGATGTTTAACTAATTCTACAATCAATAATAATAAACTAGCAATGAATTAACAAGTTAATGTAACAATGATAATAAAGGGTCTATGGTTATGGTTTCCCCCGTTGGTGAATTCTTCCTTGGATATTTCTTATAATTTAATTGGCTATCT
>ML410078.1:51225-55814 GCA_005239525.1 Nicotiana knightiana | reverse complement strand
ACCCCCCCACCCCCTCTTGTACTTTCAATTGGTATCAGCGCAAGGGCTCACAATATTGCCTAACAACAAGTGAGAAAAAGATCATGATGTCAAACACAGTCGTTGGAACTCTATTTCAAGAAGGAACTTCTCAGGTAAGACCACCATACTATAATGGACAACACTATTCACATTAGAAAGTGCATACTGAAACCTATACAATGTCATACGATATCAAAGGATGGCGTGTGATCAAAAAGAGGGATCTTCTAATTCCTCCAAAGAAGGATAAAGATGGTGAGATCATAATATCATCTTATTCTTTGGATCTAGATGATTACAATAAAGAACAAGCAGCCATTATTCAAGTGAATGCTAAGGCTAAAAATCTCTTATACAATGCCACATGTGATGAAGAGTATAAAAATATATCAAGCTGTGAAACTGCTAAAGAAATGTGGGACAAGTTAGAAGTCACATATGAAGGAACCAACAAAGTGAAGGAAACAAGAATAAATCTCCTGGTGCATGACTATGAATTATTTCAAATGAAAGACAAAGAATCAGTTAAAGAAATGTTCTCTCGATTCAGAAAAATTCTTGGGGACTTGAAATCTTTTGGTAGACCAATCAGAAGTGGAGAACATGTCAGAAAAATTCTAAGAATCTACTCACCATTTGGCAACTCAAAGTTATTGCTCTTGAATAACAGGACCTTGACAAGATGTCGTATGATGAACTTAAAGGCGATCTAATTGCTTTTGAGAAAACCCACTTAGACAGGCAAGTTCATCAAGAGAAAAGGAATACATTTGCATTTAAAGCAACTGTGGTTGAATCAGAAAATGAAGAAGAAAAGAAGATGAAGGAGGAGGAGAACAAGATGAAAACATAACTTTGCTCTCCAAAGTAGTGACAAGCATGATGAGGAGGAACATGAATAATAGAAGCAGTAAGCGAATTTCAGAAAATGGAAGATGGGAAATGAAAATGACAAAAATGATGGAAGATACTATGAATGTGGAAATATCACGACCCAAATCTCCCTCTGTAAGATGTCGTGACGCACCTAGTCTCCACGACTAGGTAAGCCTAACAAATTGCAGATTAATAGAAATGAAAATAGGATTTAAAAACTAGATCGCAACAGGTAACTATAAAATGATAAAATATCGCTCGGCATGTACAAGTAACCCAGCACTAGAGTATACACAAAGTTCCCAAAACCCAGAAAACATAAGTCACAAGCTACAGAAGAAAACTAGTATCTCTATTCACTAGAGTCTAAGAAAATACGGAAAGGTAAACGACATAAGAGGGAATAGAGGGGGACTTCGAGGCCTGCAGATGCGGGCAGAATACCTTGAAGTCTCCAAAGTCTCGTTGCTCACTAACAACGAGGTGATAAGAAGTAGCTGGATCGTCACACAAAATATATGCAGAAGAGTAGCATGAGTATACCACAATGGTACACAGTAAGTGCCAAGCCTAACCTCGATAGAGTAGCAACGAGGTCAGGTCCGTGCCCTACTGGGATATAATAATAGGACAAAAGATATAATAACATGAAGAAAAACTGAGAATTTAACATAAAGAATTCATAGAGAAATAACAACACAACACAATGAGATAAACAACAGAGGTGCTCCCCTGATATCGCCTCGTAGTCCCAAAAGTAAATATGCGAGGAGATCTCCTTAGCTACCACCTCGTAGTCTCAAAAATAAATGTGTAGGGGGATCTCCCGAGATACCGCCTCGTAGTACCAAAAGTAAATATGCAGGGGATCTCCCAAGGTACCGCCTCGTAGTCCCAAAAGTAATCCGGTAAAGTCGACCCCGACCCATGTCTTGGAATCCGGTAAAGTTTACAAAATACGAACACCCATTCAACCATGAGTTCACTCATACCAAAATTACTAAAATCCGATATCAAAATCCCGATCAAAACTCAAAATTTCGATTGAAGAACTTGCCAACTTTTTCCCCAATTCTTTCCACCCAAATCCTTAATTAAATGATAAAATCAACTATAGATTAGTGGAATATAACCATAAATAAGTTAAGAATCATTACCCAATAGTTTTCTCTGTAAATCTTTCAAATGATCGTCCAAATCCGAGCTCTCAAAGTCTCAAGATGAAAATGAGATAAAACCCTCGAACTTAGCTTTTCTGCCTAGTGATTTCGCTTCTACGGGCTTCCATTCACACTTGCGACGCCGCACCTACAGAAATTCCATCACAGGTGCGAATTCCATTTAAAGCCAAAATTCCTCTTCTGCAAAACAAGGCTCACACCTGCAGGCCCGCTTCTGCGGAGGACCTTCCTCTTCTGCGACCCTGCCCCAGGCATGCCTTTTCGCTACTACGGTCTCACCTTCGCATCTGCAGATGCGCAGATACGGCTCTTCTTTTGCACCTGTGCCACCCCAGCTGGGTCAAGACAGCCACGCACCTACGGCCACAAGCTCGCTTATGCGTGTCCGCACCTACGGCCAACCCCATCGCAGGTGCGGTGATATCAGAACCGAGGTGCTTCAACAATTCTTCCAACTCCCAATATTTAGTTCGCTAATCATCCGACGCCCTCGGGACATCAACCAAATATACCAACAAGTCCTAAACTATCATACAAACTTAGTCGAGCCTTCAAATAACATCAAACAACGCTAAAAACACGAATCACACCCCAATTCGAGCTTAATGAACTTTATAACTTCAAACTTCTACATACAATGCCGAAACCTATCAAAACATGTCTGATTGACCATAATTTTTTCACACAAGTGATAATTGACATTACAGACCTGAACCGACTTCCAAAATCAGAATCTGACCCCGATATAAAAAAGTCCACTTCCGATCAAACTTCCTAAAAATTCAACTTTCGCCATTTCAAGCCTAATTTAGCTACAGACCCCCAAAACACAACCAGGACACGCTCCTAAGTACAAAATCATCCAACAGAGCTAACAGACACGAAACTCCATTTCGAATTCATATTCATACAGTTCTAACTACGGTCAAAATCCTAGAACTTAAGATTTCATTTTAGGGACTAAGTGTCCCAAATCACTTCGAAATCACAAGCAAAACCTCCCGCCAAGTTACATAAGCAGAAAAAGATACGGGGAAGCAGTAAATAGAGGATCGGGGCTAATACTCTCAAAACGACCGGCATGGTCGTTACGGGAAAACACGGATACATTCAAGAAGAATGCCCTGAACTGAAGAAGAAACTCTGTAGAAATTTCCAAAAGAAAAGTCTTTTAGAGCATGGAGTCATGAAGAAGAGTCTGATCATGAGGAAATCGCCAACATATGCTTCATGGCTATAAATGATGATAGTGATGAAGACTTAAGTTAGCTGAGTCTCATGGTAGATGAAGGAACCAGTGGGGTACGTTCACCTATGTGTCCTAAATGTAATGAACTTCAAGAATTTATTGATATTGCTCTTGTAGACATTAAGAAGGTCCTAAATAAGCTTGGAAATATTCAATGAGAAAAGAAAGACTCGGCTCTGAACCTTGAAATATGTGGAATAGAAAAATACATGCTTCAAGACGAAGTTCATGAACTTCAAATTCAACTGAATGGATTGAGAAAATCCACCAGTCACCGTTCCATTAGATCTAACCAGTCAACTCCTCGTAATAACTCATTTAGGGAAAGAACTCATACTGCATGCATTCATCATGGCGAAAATGGGCACAAATCTAACAATTGCAGGTTCAAAGATAATACTTCTGAAAGTCATATCAATCCATCTTGTTTTTATTGCGAAAAATCTTGCCTCAATAATTGCAGGTTTAAGAACAACAAAAGATGGGTTTGGTGACCCAAGGCCTCTAACCAGGCTAACAATTAGAACACTAACCGTCCAGGACCCAAATGAGCTTGGGTACCTAAAAACAAATAATTAAGTTTTATAGGAACACCACAAGAAGAATTGAAAAAGGAAATGGTATTTCGATAGTGCATGTTCCACACACATGGCGAGTGACAAACAATTATTGAAATCTCTCACTAAGCTTGATGGTGGATTTGTCACTTTCGGAGACAAAACAAAAGGAAATGTAATTAGAATAGGAAGAGTTCCCCTTGGCTCATCATGTGATGTAGATGAGGTATAATTAGTAGATGAACATGGTTACAACCTGTTCAGCATCAGTCAACTATGCGACAGTGACTGTGAGGTTCGTTTAAAAAAACATGGTTGGTTCATTCAAAACGAATGAAGTAAAATTATTCTAGCTGGAAGTAGAGATAGAAATGTCTAGACCCTTAGCAATACTGACAATATAAGAATTAAATTTTCTTAGCTTCAATGATTGATGATCCTTAGGTATGGCATACAAAGCTTCTTCATTCTAGTATGTATATTATTCAAAAACTTTCCAAACGTGATTATGTCATTGGTCTTCCAAAACTAGATTTTTCAAAAGATCAAATTTGTGATGCATGTCAATTAGGAAAATAAACTTGTTCATGTGATGACCCGATAAGTTATTTTTAAATTTAACATTTAATTTTATGCTCCGAGACCTCGAATAGAAACATTCAACATTCCTCGATTTGCGTTCGTATTCCGTATAGTTTTTAGAGA
>ML410078.1:36225-46225 GCA_005239525.1 Nicotiana knightiana | reverse complement strand
AACGGGCCCCTCCATTATTGAAGGGAATCTACTTTTATAAAGTAGTTTGTCCGTTTGTAATAATGTAGAATTTTCTTTTGGCCATTATTGTAATTATTTTGTCGGCCAATCTTTTTAGTTTTGTTTGTTTGTAGACCGATCCATTATATAAGGATCATAAGGGTTTTTGGAGGAGGCAGACATTAGCCAACACTATCCCTTCTCACTAGCTTCTCTCTAATCTTGTAAAGAACCCCTCTTGAATACTTTAAATTGGTTTATAATAAGAAAAAGAAGGTTTTGTCCCCAAGCTCGAAGGTCTCCGGTATTGTTCTTATCTATCATCTTTTTTTAAAAAAAAATATTGTTAGCCTAAATGATAGGCTAAACAGGCAAGTGTTAGACTTAGTATTCGAAGGTTATTTACAAAGAATGTTTTGTTATTAAAAAACCTACTGTATCACCCCAACGAGGTTTTAGGTTAAGAACTATATATGACTGAATCTGAATCAATGGCCTCGGACCGGGCTGGAAAAGCATAGTACCGGGCCTGGTCTCCCCCTCTAGGGAGACCTCGACCTCCCCGAACTCCACCTCGAGCTGCCTGAGGTGGTGGGGTAGCAGCTGGGGCTGGAAGAATAGCTGGAGGACCTGGTGGAAGACGTGGGGCCTGATAAGTCTGAGGGGGTGCACCCTGATAAGTCTGAGGTGGTGCACCCTGATAAATCTTAAGTGGTGTGCCCCTCCTCGCTCTGGGGCAATATCTGATCATATGATGAGGGTCACCACACTCAAAGCAAGCCCTCAGAGGACGTGGCGGCCATTGGTGATTCTGAACTGGCCTGCTGGACTGGCCAGTGATAGCACCTCGAGCAGGAGGCACCTGAGATACTGGTGGTGCATAATAAGGCTCCTGAGGTCTAGGAGGAGCTGGAATATTGCTGGCTGCTGGGAGAGCTGAATGAATAGGGTGACTCAAAAAACCCCTACCATAGGGTGAAAAATGACCAGTCTCTCGAGACCTCTTGGCCTCTCTCTCCTCACTGTCCCTGGCTAACATAGTCCCAATCCTCCGGGCAATACTCATGGCCTGCTGGTAAGTAATATCGGTCTCCAGCTCTCTGGCCATGCTGGTCCGAATACTGGGATGGAGTCCCTCAATAAAGTGTCGAACCCTCTCTCTCACAGTGACAACCAAAGTTGGTGTATGGCGAGCCAAATCGCTGAAACGGACTGCATACTCTGACACAGCCATGGCACCTTGGCGTAGCTACCCAAACTCCACACGCCAAGCATCCCTGAAGCTCTGAGGGACAAACTCAAGTAAGAACATCTCGGAATACTGAGCCCAAGTAAGTGAAGCTGCCTCGTCCGGGCTACTAAGCTCAAAAGAACGCCACCACTGATAAGCTGCCCCCCTCAGCTGGAAAGCAGTGAAAGAAACCCCACTCGTCTCCACAATACCCATAGTGCAGAGAATGCGATGACACCCCTTAAGAAAACCCAGGGTGTCATCCGAAGCTAGTCCGCTGAACTCAGGTGGGTGGTACTTCTTGTACCTCTCAAGTCGGAGCTGCTCTGCCTCAGTAACAACTATCCTAGTCCCATGCTGAGCTGGAGCTGCTGGAGGAATATACTCTAGAACCTGCCCAATATGAACCCTCTGCTCAGGAGTACAGGCCGCGGGTGTCTGTGTCCCTCCTCTGGCCTGGGATGTAGCTGGATCAATCGAGAGTAGACCCGCCTGATACAGAGTACTGAAGGCACTCAAGAACTGAGCCAATGTCTCCTGGAGTATGGAGTAACAGTACCCCAGCCCCTGCATCTGGTGGCTCTGATTGGGGGCTCGGGTGCCTGGTCATTAGTACGTCCGGTACGGGTACGAACCATCTGCAAGCAAGAATAGAATAGAGTTTAAGAATTTGATTACATTAACTAGCACGATAAGGAATTCCAAAGAATTTGATTGTTCTTAACAGTTACATAGCCTCTCGAAGATAGATACAGACGTCTCTACACCGATATGCGAGACTCTAGTGAACCGGCTTGTGACTTGTGACTCCTATGAACCTAGACGCTCTGATACCAACTTGTCACGACCCATTTTACCCTCTGAAAGGTAACGTGATGGCACCCAGTCTCTATGAATAGGTAAGCCTAAAATTTGCGGAAAATGACAGAATCAATAAAATAAAGACATAAAAGAACTCAAGTAAATATAACGTAGTTGCTCAGTATATACACTTTCACCTCCCAAAACCCGGAATGTCACCATAGTCACAGGCTCTGTACTAAATGTAGCTCTATACAATGAAACAGTGGAAAAATACATAAGTCTTCCATGCCTATACTACAGTAGAAGGGGACTCGTAGGATTCTGCGGACGCGGCAGAATTACCTCGCGGTCTCCTGGCTGCTGCTAGAACGACTCCTAGCCACGATACTAGGTGTTGGTACCTGGATCTGCTCACGGGGAAAACATGTGCAGGAAAGGGCGTGAGTACTCCACATTTGGTACTCTGTAAATGCCAAGACAAACCCCAGTCAAGTAGTGACGAGGTCAGGTTGAGGCCTTACTGAGTTTATAAACAAGTCAATATACATTTTAAAACAGTGAAATATCGATAAGAAATGATAAACAGGATTAACGAAAATGGAAAGATATAATAACAGAAAGAGAGCCCTCGACTCAGCACTCAACAGTAAATGTGCAATGCAGTACATGAGGAAAGCTCCCGGATCTCAGTCCGTAGTCCCAATTTAAATATGCTATGCAGTACAGGGGGAAAGCTCCCGGATCCTAGTCCGTAGTCCCAATTCAAATATGCTATGCAGTACAGGGGGAAAGCTCCCGGATCTCCGTCCGTAGTCCAAATTTAAATATGCATTTTAGTACAGGGGGAAAGCTCCCGGGTCTCGGTCCGTAGTCCCAATTTAAATATGCAAAGAAGAAGTATGTCAATTATGGATTAATTAAACAGTCCAGGAAAAAAAACAGGCAAAAATAGGATAAAGCTACCTAAGCATGATGCGACTAGTAGCAAATAAGGGGGGAATCAAGTAAGAACAGTTAGGCATGCTTACTCTTAAGCTATCTACTCAATTAAAATGAGCGATTTCATGGAAGTAAAAATAGGATTTTACCAACAATGACCCGTGTACGCACTCGTCACCTCACGTACACGGTGTCCACGTAACAAAATCAGTATAAAAATGCCTAAGGGGAAGGCCCCAACACAAAATTAGGCAAGCCACTTACCTTGATTGCGCTAATCAACTCAATACCACGCTCTTGCCACGAGTATCTGACTCTGGGCGGGCCAAATCTATTCAACTCGATTGCATGGTGTAAATATCATTTCAAGGGAACAAAATAGCTAATTTTTTATAAGCTAAAATGCGAAATTAGGAAATTCACCCAAAAAGTCTCCCGGGCCCACGTCTCGGAATTTGGTAAAATTTATATTTCCCGAACACTCATTCGCTCATGAACCCACTCGAATAAGAATCAATAAAATCCGACGTCTAAATCTCCCTAAATCCTCAGATTTCTACTTGGGGAAATTTCATCCCATTTTTATGGTTTTTCATCCAATTTCATTGATTAGATAGAGGAAAATGATAGAGATTATTGATATATAAATGGATTAAGGTTGGAAAACGTTATCTATGATTCTCCTCGTCAAATCCCACTGAAAATCGCCAAGTTCCGAGCTCACAATCGATTTTGAAATTATGAATTTCGAACCCTCAGATTGTTTTGGTAAAAACAGCGCAGATATTTGTACATGCGACACTGGGATCGCTCACTGCGGTACCCACATGCGGAAACCCAATCACAGGTGAGGAAATTCATTAAATGCCCTGGGATCATACCTGTGGCGCCCCCTTCGCACCTGCATGTCCGCACCTGCAGAAATACCATCGCAGGTGCGAGACACCAGAACCAGAATGGTTCAACTGCTCTCAAAGTCTCAAACTCACCCGTTGGGCATCCGAAACAACCCCGAGGTCCCCCGGACCTCAACCAAACCTACCAACTGACTCTAATACCTTTTTCAAACTTGGTCGATCCTTAAAAACACATATCATAACATCAAAATCATCAACTATGCATAGATTCAAGCCTAAGAACTTAGGAATTTCTAGAATTCACATCCGATGCCGAAACACGTCTAAACTCATCCGAATGACCTCAAATATTTCACAAAGGTCATAAATGGCATTATGGACCTACTGTCGCTTTCGTAATTCCATTCCGAGTCCGATATCAAAATTTCACCTACCGGCCGAAATCGCCGAAATTCTAACTTTCGCCAATTCAAGCCTAAATCCACAACCGACCTCGAAATCACATTCCGAACATGCTCCTAAACCCAAAATCACCCAAGGAGGCTAACGGAGTTGACGGTATTCCATTCCGGATCCGTCTTCACAAAGCTCTAGCTACGTCCAAATTTCTAAAGCTAAATTCTACATTTATGGACTATGTGTCCAAAATCACCTCGGATTTCATCACTCAACGCTCTAACAAGTTCCCATAACATAAATAGACATGGGAGAAGCAGTTAATAGGGGATCGGGGCGCTAATTCTCAAAACTACTGACCGGGTCGTTACAGTAGTATGAATGTTACCCAGTATGAGACTCGATTAGTGGACTTAGCACGTCATGCCATCGGTTTGATTCCTACTAAAAATGAGAGAGTGGGGAGATTCATTGATGGACTCACTTATACTATCAGGTTTCAGATGGCCAAAGAGATAGGGGGTGATATTTCCTTCTAGACAACCGCGAATATTGCTAGTCGAGTCGAGTTAGTTCGTGTTCAGGAGAGAGGGCCAGTTTCAAATAAAAGGCCCCATCATTCCAGTAATTTCAGAGGCGCCTCATCTGGAGGTAGGGGTACTTATGGTAGGATTCATCCTCCCAGGCTATTTTATTCAGCATTTCAGGCATCTCACGATGCTTCAGGGAGTCATGGTCCTTATATGCCTTACTCTAGGCAACCAACATTTAGTGCACATTCAACTCCTATCAGTGCACCACCACTCCAGAGTCAACATTTAGTGCACATTCAACTCCTATCAGTGCACCGCCACTCGAGAGTCACTATAGCGGTTATCCGACCGGTTCGGGTCAGCTTCAGCAACCACGACAGCATGATGGATGCTATGAGTGTGGGAACCTTGGTCACATCAAGAGAAATTGCCCTAGGTTGTCGAGTAACAGATTTCAGCAGGATTCTCATGCCATCATACCAGCACTGATTCCTCCACCGATCGCCCAGCTAGCTAAGGGCAGACGTCGAGTAGCTAGAGGTGGAGATCAGACTGTTAGAGGTGGAAGCCAGCCAGGTAGGACTTTTCCCCGAGATATAGTTCAGAGTGGTGGGGCCCAACCCTGATTTTATGCTTTTCTAGCTAGGCCTAAAGCCGAGTCATCCGATGTCGTGATCACAAATATTGTTCCAATTTTCCATCTAGATGCTTCAGTTCTATTTGATCCAGGATCTACTTATTCCTATGTGTCCTCCTACTTTGCTTCATGTTTGGTTGTGCCTCGTGATTCTTTGAGTGCTTCAGTGCACGTGTCCACGCCGGTGGGGGATTCTATCATTGTAGATCATGTCTATCGTTCGTGTGTGGTTTCTATTGGGAGTCTTGAGACTCGCGTGGATCTTCTGCTTCTTGATATGGCAGATTTTGATGTCACCTTGGGTATGGTTTGGCTGTCACCCTATCATGCTATATTGGATTGTCACGCCAAAATGGTGACCTTAGCCATGCCGCAGTTACCTCGAATATAGTGGAAAAGGATTCCTGGCCATTCCGCCAGCAGGGTTATCTCTTACGTGAAAGCTCGATTTATGGTCGAGAAGGGGTGTCTAGCTTATTTGGCTTATACTCGCGATCCCAGTGTGGATGTTCCTTCTATGGATTTAGACCCAGTTTTCCGTAAGTTTCCAGATGTCTTTCCTGCTAATTTTTCGGGGATGCCACCCGACAGAGATATTGATTTGGCTTTGGGCACCTAACCCATTTCTATTCCACCATACAATATGGCCCCACCGGAGCTAAAGGAATTGAAGGAGGAGTTACAAGACTTGTATGATTAGGGATTCGTTAAACCTAGCGTCTCACCTTGGGGTGCACCAGTGTTATTTGTAAAGAAGAAAGATGGTTCAATACAGATTTGTGTAGATTATCGGTAGTTGAACAAGGCTACTATCAAGAACAAGTATCTGTTGCCTAGAATTGATGACTTATTCGATTAGCTTCAGGGTGCCAATGTGTTTACAAAGATCGATTTCAGTTCTTGTTACCATCAATTGAAGATTAGGGCATCCGATGTCCCTAAGATAGCTTTTCAGACTCGATATGGGCATTATGAATTCCTAGTGATGTCATTTGGGCTGACAAATACCCCAACAACATTTATGGATTTGATGGATCGGGTATTTGGATTCTTTTGTGGCTGTATTCATTGATGATATCTTTATTTACTCTAGTAGTTGAGCCAAGCATGAGCAGTATCTTCGGATTGTGCTTCCGACTTTGAAGAATAATCAGTTATATTCCAAATCTCCAAAATGTGAATTTTGGTTAGACTCAGTTTCCTTTTTGGGGCATGTTGTATCTGCAGAAGGAATAAAAGTGGATCTTAAGAAGATTGAGGCAGTTTAGAATTGGCCTAGACCTACTTCAGCTACAGAGATTCGGAGTTACCTAGGTTTGGCAAGTTATTATCACCGGATCGTGGAAGAATTTTCATCCATAGCAGCCCTACTGACCAAATTGAACCAGAAGGGTGCCCCATTAAAATGTTCAGACGAGTGTGAATTGAGCTATCAGAAGCTCAAGACTTCTTTGAATACGGCTCCAGGGTTAGTATTGCCCACATGTTCAGTATCTTAAACAGTGTATTTTGATGCATCCCGCATTGAGCTTGGTGCAATATTAATGAAATATGGCAAGGTTATTGCATATGCGTTGCGGTAGTTGAAAGCTCATGAGATGAATTGCCATGTTCATGATTTAGAATTGGCAGCCATTGTTGATGCTCTAAAGATTTGAAGGCATTACATTTACTGTGTCTCATGTGAGGTATTCATTTATCATCGTAGTCTACAGTATCTTTTAAAACAAATATCTGGCAGATAAGATGGTTGGAGCTGTTGAAATACTATGATATCACCATTTTGTATCACCCCAGAAAGGCCAATAGGGTGGATGATTCCTTGAGTAGAAAGGTTGTGAGTACGGGCACCCTTTCATATATTTCAGTGGGTGAAAGGTAGTTACCTATAGATGTTCAGACTTTGTCCATTCAGTTTGTGAGGTTAGATTTTTTAGAGTCCAGTCGGGTTCTAGCTTGCATAGTCGCTTGGTCTTCCTTGTATGAGTGCATCAAAGAACGACAATATGATGATCCTTATTTTCTTGTCCTTAAGGACACGGTGTGGCACAATGGTGCAGAGAAGGTTGCTGTGGGGGAAGATGGAGTTCTGTGGAAGCAGGTTCGTATTTGTGTGCCTAATGTGGATGGGTTTCGTGAATTAATTCTTGAGGAGGCCCACGGTTCCCAGTATTCTATTCATCTGGGTGCCGTCAAAATGTATCAAGATTTGTGGCAACATTATTGGTGGAGGTTAATGAAAAAAGATATAGTTGCATATGTAGCTCGGTGTCTAAATTGTCAGCAAGTCAAGCACGAGTATCACATACCTAGTGGTTTGCTTCAGAAGTTAGAAATTCCCGAGTGGAAATGGGAGCATATCACTATGGATTTTGTTGTTGGGCTCCCACGGACTCAGAGAAAGTTCGATGCAGTATGGGTCATTGTGGACAGGTTGACCAAGTTAGCACATTTTATTCCAGTAGTAGTTACCTATTCTTCAGAGCGGTTAGCGGAGATTTATGTCCGCGAGATTGTCCGCCTTCACGGTGTACCCATGTCTATCATTTCTGATCGAGGTACGCAGTTCAGCTCGCACTTCTGGATGGATGTACAATGTGAGTTAGGCATGCGGGTTGAGTTGAGTACATCATTTCATCCTCAGACGGATGGACAATCTGAGTGCACTATTCAAATATTGGAAGATATGCTTCACGTTTGTGTTATGGATTTCAGAGGTTCTTGGGATCAACTTTTTCCGCTTGTAAAGTTTGGCTATAATAAAAGCTACCAGACGAGCATTTATATGGCTCCATATGAATCATTATACGGGAGGCGATGTCGTTCATCAGTTAGCTAGGTTGAACTGGGAGAGGCTCAATTGTTGGGTACTGATTTGCTACAGGATGCCTTGGATAAAATCAAGATTATTCAGGATCGACTTCACACAGCTCAGTCTAGGCAAAAGAGTTATGCCTATTTTAAAGTTCATGATATTCCGTTCATGGTTGGAGAAAGAGTATTGCTCTGAGTTTCGCCTATGAAGGGTGTAATGAGGTTCGGAAAGAAGGGAAAGTTGAGCCTTAGTATATCGGACCCTTTGAAAATCTTGAAAGGGTGGGTGAAGTAGCCTACAGGTTTGCACTACCACCTAGTTTATCAGTAGTTCTTCCGATGTTCCATGTGTCTATGCTTCAAAAATATCATGGTGATTTGTCCCATGTGTTAGATTTAAGCTTAGTCCAACTGGATAAATATTTGACTTATGAGGAAGAGCTGGTAGCTATTCTAGCCCGACAGGTCTAACAGTTGAGGTCTAAGAGTTATCCATCAGTTTGAGTACAGTGAAGAGGTCAGCCGGTTGAAGCATCTACTTGGGAGCCCGAGTCGGACATGCGAAGTAGATATCCACACCTTTTCACCATCCCGAGTACTTTTCTAATTCCGTTCGAGGATGAATGTTTGTTTTAGAGGTGGATAATGTGATGACCCGATATGTCATCATTAAATTTAACATTCAATTCTATGCTCCAAGACCTCGAATATCTCCATTCAGCATTTCTCAACTTGCATGCGCAGTCCGTAAATTTTTTCGTAAAAGCTTTTACGTGAAAATTGATAAAAATGTGAAAAGTGCTTTAAAATCATTTAAGTTGGCTTCGGTCAACGTTTTTAGCAAGCACACCTAGATCAGTGTTTTGACAATCCTTATGGGTCCGTATCGTGATTTGGGACTTGGAACTATGCCCGAAATCAAATTCGAAAGTCCCTAACTCGAATTATCGCCATTTGACGAAAACTAGAAACTTAAAGGTTAAAGATTTCAAAATTTTGACCGTAGATTTGAATTTGTCAATATCAGACTCAGATTGAGATTCCAATAGTTGGAATAGCTCTTTTATGTCATTTGGGACTTACCTACAAAATTTGAGGTGATTCCGTATTGGACTGACACGTTTCGCCGCGAGTGATAGAATTGAAAGTTTCATAAACACTTAAGTCCGAATCGAGTTGTTATTTGAAGTTTCGACATTGTTTGACATGATTTGAGACATCGAGTAGGTCCGCGTTATGTTACAGGACTTGTTGGTATAATTTGTCGGGGTCCCAAGTGGCTCGAGTGTGCTTCGGACGAGCTTCGGACTATTTGTAGGCCATTTTTAATTGCTGGTTTTTGGTTACAACAATGTGCATCGCGAGAAATTTTTGTTGCGCAAGGCTGACTATGGAAGCTTATATCTCATAATCTGTAAGGAATTTGGAGATGATTCAAACATAAAAGTTTTAGCCCTTTGAATCTAGATTCCAGAAAGGTAAACCATTCATCATTTGGACATTTTACAGAATGCTATGGCGATTTACTGAATACTGGTAATGAAAATTTTTGCCTGGAAATAATGAGACAAGTCGCATTTCACACATGAAACTTGCCTGGACAGAAATGTATAAGTCCAGCGTCCGACATTTTTATTCATTCTTAGAGTTTTAGACCTCGGTTTTGGGCGATTTCAAAGGGATTTTTCACGAGTTTTAGTTGGGTAAGTATTTTTTATCCGAAATTAGTTATATTTTTTGATTTCATACTTATTTACATCATTTAGTGAATTGAATGGAAGAAAATGGG
>ML410078.1:13144-36101 GCA_005239525.1 Nicotiana knightiana | reverse complement strand
GGGGGGTTGTAAAATCTTCCAGAATTGAAAAATGAAGATTTGAAAGGTGATTCGATGTTGGAATTCGATAATTTTTGTATGTTGGAACTCGTATTGGAACGGGTGTTTGGATTCCGTAAGTTTTTGTCGGGTTTCGAAAAGTGGGCCCCACATTGACTTTCGGTTGACTTTTTCGAAAATGACTTAAATTAAGTCTCTTTCAAATTGTGAACATTTTCTAAAGCTCCAATTGAATTGTTGACAAATAAATTGAAAGGTTTGATTGGCTTGGAGACTAATTCGAAAAGAAAAAATCGTGGTCGAGTGATCGCTTGAGTTTCGAAACAAGGTAAGTGTCGTGGTTGACCTTTACTTGAGGGAATAGAACCCTTGAACTATATGTTATATGAATTTCATTGTAGCGACGTATGCACGAGGTGACGAGTGTCTATACGCCGTCAAATTGCTTGTTTCCATGTTTCTACATATTCCACTAATTGCCTCATTTCATGAATTAATTGATTCTCTTATTTTTATTATCTATTATTATGCCTTGATTTCATGCCTTAATCTCTACCAGCTTATTATATTTTTGTACCTAATTTCTACTTGACAATAGCATTTCATATATAAAATTGCCTATCTCCTCGCCGATTCCACACTTTTTTGTTACTTGCCCCTATTTGTTTCCTACATAACTTATAATTTTTGTATACCTCGTTTCCTAATAGATTCATATTAATTGTAGCATTTATTGAAGTAGTCTTACGTATAAGTATTGTTAATTCATATTATTGGATGGGGTTGCACATCACAACGAAATTTATTTGAAAGATTATACTGTGGGATCTGGTTGCACGCCGTAACAGAGTTATTTGAAAGTTTATATAGTTGGATTTGGGTTGCACGCCGTAACATAATTTATTTGAAAGATTATATTGTGGGATCAGGTTACATGCCACAACAAAATTATTTGAATGTTTATATTTTTGGATCGGGTTACACGCCGCAATAGAATTTATTTGAAATATTACATTATGTGAACAGGTTACGCGTCGCAACAGAATGGTAAAAACAATAATTGATTGTGACTACCGAATTGGCCTCGATTGTCGATATGACTTACATGTCTTACTTCTGTTCCTGTTATTATTATTAATATTGCGTACATGTTAATGTAAGCGACCTGCCTTAGCCTCGTCACTACTTTGTTGAGGTTAGGCTCGGCACTTACAGAGCACATTTGATAGGTTGTACTCATACTACACTCTGTACATCTTGTGCAGATACCGAAGTTAGTCCCAGCGACGTAGTGTAGACTTGCCCGGTTTCAGCAATCAGAGGAGACTTGAGGTATAGCTGCACAACTGAAGTCCCCACGTTATCTTAGATGTGTGCTTTCTTTCGGACAACTTTAATTTTATTCAGACCCTTATTTGTATTATTCTAGAAGCTCGTGCACTTGTGACACCAGTTATGGGATGGTATTTAGACATCATTATTATTTTTTTTGTTCACTTATTTTCCGATTTTATTCCAATTATTGGTTTCCTTATTATTATTAAATTAAATTGTTAAAAATGGCTGGAATTATTGTAACGTTGGCTTGCCTAGCAAGTGAAATATTAGGCGCCATGTCGATCTCGAAGGTGAGAATTTTGGGTCGTGACAGTTCATATCTTAAAATCAAAAACATTATTTCTACTACAAAACCTCTTCAACTTTTGCGTATGGATCTTTTTGGTCCAACTAGAACTGCTAGCATAGGTAGTAGAAAATATGCTATTGTTATTGTAGATGATTTTTCTCGTTTCACCTGGGTTGTTTTGATGAGTCATAAAAATGAAGCGCAAAGGAATTTTGAAGTCTTCTGTAAGAAGGTACAACGTGAAAAGGGATATTACATTTCTGCTATAAGAAATGACCATGGAGGAGAGTTCGAAAGAAGATCCTTTGAAAACTTTTGCAACAACTTCTCTTTCCCAAGATCACTTCAACAAAATACAGTGGTAAAACATAAAAATAGAACCTTGCAAGATTTGGCAAGAACCATAATTGTGGAAAACTCTCTCCCACACTACTTCTGGGCAGAAGTTGTAAGCAGTGCATGTCATATCATTAATAGATGTCTGATTCGACCCATTCTTAAAAAGGCCTCATATGAGCTATGGAATGGTTAGAGACCCAACATCAATTATTTTCATCCATTTGGCTGTAATTGCCGAATTCACAATAATAGAAACAACAACCTTGGTAAGTCTAATCCAAAAAGCAACGAAGATATTTTTCTTGGATACTCTCCATCAAGTAGAGCATATAGAGTATTTAATAAAAGAACCTTATGTATTGAGGAATCCATTCATGTTATTTTTGTGGATACTAACCCTCACTTAAGGAATGAAAAACTTTGTGAAGATGAGGAAATTTCTATTGTCCCAAAGTTTATTGTTACAGGAAAGGACTGTAATAATGAGGCGACTATTCAGAAAAACAGTCAACTAAGGAGCGCATGAAAATCTAGGAACCATCATCTGATGAACAGTCAACTACATTTGAAAAGGATCCAGCCGTAGTTGTCCTAAATGAATGGAAAAGTGAACATGAATATCTCCACAAGTTCATCATCAGAAATCCACATAAAGGTATTACTACAAGAAGATATCAAAAGCTCAACCCTCACGTGACCTTAATATCACAACTTGAGCCAAAAAAAGGTTGATGAAACCCTCAAAGATGACTACTTGGTCAAAGAGATGAAAGATGAACTTGATCAATTTGAAAGAAATAAGGTGCGAGACTTGGTTCCAAAACCATCCAATGCTTCAATCATAAGAACAAAATGGGTTTTCAGAAATAAGCTGAATAAATCTGGTCAAATAGTTCCTAACAAAGCAAGGCTAGTCGCCAGGGTTACTCACATCAAGAAGGAATCAACTACGATGAAACATTTGGTCCCGTAGAAAGATTAGAATCCATTTGAATACTACTTGTTTTTGCTGCTCATAAAGGATTCAGACTATTTTAAATGGATTTAAAAAGTGCCTTCCTAAATGGATATATCTCTGAAGAAGTATATGTGAAACAACCTCTTGGTTTTGTAAACAACAGTTTCCCAAACCATGTGTTCAAATTGTCAAAAGCTTTATGTGGACTCAAACAAGCCCCCCGGTATGAAAGACTAGGCTCTTTTCAATCACGGCATCGAACAGGGTAATATCAATACAACTCTACCTTTTAAGAGTCCAAATTCAGGTAATCTTATTACTCAAATTTATGTAAACGATATTATATTTGGAAGTTCTAACTCCGTATTATGTGAAGAATTTTCTCATATTATGAAAGGAGAATTTGAATTGAGCATGATGGGAGAGATGACTTTCTTTCTTGGATTACAAATCAATCAATCTTCCAAAGGAATCTTCATTAGACAAATCAAGTACACCAAGGAACTTATAAAAAGTTTGAAATAGAGAATGCAAAACCTAGTGGAACTCCAAAGAGTCCAACAACAACTCTTGAAAAGGAAAAAAATGGAAAAAGTGTGAATGAAACTATATATAGGAGAATAGTTGGATCCCTACAATATCTCACGACTAGTTGACCAGATATAATGTTTAGTATTTATAAGTGTGCAAGATTTCAGTCGACTCCAAAGGAATATCATTTGACTACAATTAAACGTATCATTAGAAACCTCATTGAGACCACTGATTGGGCTTATAGTATGCTCACTCTAACAATTTTGATTTAAAAGATTTTTCAGATGCAGATTTTGCAGGTGATAGGACTAACAGGAAAAGCACTAGTGGCATGTGAAAACTATTGGGAAATGCTCTAATTTCCTAGCATAGCAAGAAACAAAATTGTGTTGTCTTGTCAACTATTGAAGCGTATTATTTAGTTGTTGGAAGTCGTTGCATTCAAATTCTTTGGATCATGCATCAACTTCTCGATTATGATTTAAATCATACTTTTGCTCCTATTTGTTGTGATAATACAAGTTCTATATGTCTGTCAAAAAGTTACGTGCATCATTCTAGGGCAAAGCATATAAAAATTAAGCATAATTTTATTCGTGATAATGTTGCTAAAGGTGATATTATGTAGAATTCATTATCACTAAGTTCCAACTTGCTGATTTTTTTACAAAACCCCTTTCGGAAGAACGATTTTGTCTACTGCGCATAAAGATTTATATTATGCCTATTGCATAAAAAAAATCTTTTGTATCTTTAAAAAATATTCTACTTCCTTTTTGAGTTTTATTAATTAATGGGTTTATTAATTTGATGTCACTGCAAATATTACCTTTCATTGGTGCCGTCAAAGCAACTCCTTAAAAATGTCACTTCAATCTGATCCTGACCCTTCCTCTAACCGATGCAATCCTTCAATCTTCCAAGAGCCTAGTTAAGTACCTTCCTCTTCTCCCATTCTTCATCACTTTTCACCAACTCCTTTACCATGGCTAAGAGAAACCTCTCATCCTCTACTGCCACAACACGAAAAAGATAGTTCCGAAAATCTCAAAACCCTGAAGAAACTGTCAACCTTGAATAATCCCTTGACTCAAACCCTCTAAAAACCAACAATGAGAGCAGTGGAACATCGTATGATCTACCTATAAGCCAAAAAAAAAAAAGCAGAAAAAAGACGCATGGATCAAACCCACAAAAAGCTTGCATGCAAGAAAGGGAAAGTGGAAAGCACTAATTTTGGGTCAGAGGATATATTGAACTTCTATGGACCAACTGGAGAAATCGAGGTTTGAGTCTTATAAGTCTAAATATATGGATTATAGACGTTATGTTAGTCTCTCTCTTATGAAAGATATTCACTATGATGTGCTTTCAATTTTTGATTTTCAACGCCTCTCTCCTCTGTTTGATACTGTTGGAAATTCAGTGTATGAAGAACCTGGGGATGTTTTATGCAAATTTGTTTGTTAATGACATTTGAATTCAGTTATCCTAGGCATTCATATTGTTCTTGACACTTATCAATTTGAGAGATTTTTTCTGCTAAGTTTCATGGATATGTTTTTTTTGTTCAAAACTCCTGGCCAAAAGATTTTGAAGTATCCTTAGACGAGGTAATAGTTTTCTGTTTGAAAATTCCCCTGACATTGGACCTAAAAGTCTTAAGTTTGAACATCGTGTGTTAGCTCACATGATTGCTACTACTCTCCTTCCTAGGACTGGGTCTTTCAACACTTTGACTACTAGGAATATCTTTGTTCTATACTGCCTTGTGAACAATAAAAGGCTTGAATGGTTTGTGTGGATTCGTCAGTATATGCTTGAAAGTATCAGGGAAATATCTTCCTCTGCTTCTTGTTTACCTTATGGTTTGTTTATCTCACATATTCTTAAAGTCATGAAGGTTGATCTGGCACCCTCCTTTCCCAAGTATATTTCAAGTACCTATGATAAGATAACATTTGCTATGAAGGGCTACACCTTAAGTGAAGATGGATGAGTCAAACGTGCCAAATTTGAAAGCACTCTAGTACAGGTTGAGCCAACCACCGAACCAATAGAGCCTTAGCCGACTGCTACCAACAACTTACATCAAATTCAGTAAGGACTAGATTGGTTAAAAACCACGCTCATTGCAATGAACTAGAGTGTCTCAAAAGATAGAAAGTGTTAAAAAACGAAACAAGAGTTGTGTCAAGTTTAGAGAAACATTGTTGTTGAAAATCGTTGGTGGTAAACGATCCAAAAACCATTATTGTTGTAATAAACTATTGAAGATCTAAGAGAACCCTTGTGATCCAAAGGAATTTTATGCAATTTATTTCTGCTGCAAATCAAACCCGATGAAACAGTTGAGTCGACTAATTCTCTCTTAAATCGACTAAATTTTTAATTTGATTACAATTCATCCCCTCTTATATTTTCAAGTTCGTCAGGAGAGTCTAAATGGCAAGGAATCCATTGGGGATTTGCTTGCATGTGCGAATATTTCTGCTGAGTGAAAATTCATCAAATGATGACATCTAAGAAAATATAAAAGATAGTTCTTGTTTTAATACAGTGAATAAATATTGTTCTTGATTTTGCAGAATATAATAAGGTGAATACTTATTGTTGAGTGCAGAATAACATAAGAGTATTATAGTACAGGTGAATAATTAATTGTTCCTGTTACGTTTACTCATGATAAGAGCAGTTGTGTTGAAAAGAAATCACTGCAAGTGTAAGATACATCATAGGCTGTTTTTGGTAGATCCACAACTCAGTAAAAGCATAATTACAATATTATTGAAAAGAGATACAGTAATAGAGAAGCCAGGAAAAGAAGCAGTACTAGTTCCAATAATAACAACATAACAAGATAACCAACCCAAAAATATTTTTATAAAAAGTAAACAAGCAAATACGAGAATAATATTAGTGCTATAATAAGAAAAAAAAAACGCTCGATTTTCTACTAACCCTCTACTTTAATTCTCAATGATAAAGTAAGCATCAGATATTTTTGAGGCGCGGATGTTAGAAAAATCAATAATTCAAAAACGAAATTGAAAGGCTTGGAGCATGAGAACAACTTTTCTTAAAAAGGATATCATCCATGTAAAAATTTGGAGAAAACACATATAAATTCTTGAGAATACAACAACCACTAATTAATACTTGCAGATCTTTCTTAATCACCTAGTTAGGGGTGCTTATCGGACGGATAATTATGCTTAATGGTTCGACTTAACGGTTATCGGATTATAAATATAATAATCCGCTAGCCATCAATAAGACAACAGGGAGGATTGGTATCGGATTAACGATTATCGGGCGGTTTATCGGCTAAATCAAATAATTTTTTTTGAGCAATCATAGTCTTGTGAATAACAAACGGCAAACTGCAAAGTACAAAGCTCGCTGTAACAACACAGAAAGCTCAAAGCTTTTAAAGAAACAATGTAAGAAAGAAATGGAGGAAGATATAGTTGGTGATGTAGCAGGGTGATTCTGTCAAAGCTTCAGTACTCCATCACCTTTTACAATTCTTATACCATTTTATGAGATATTTTGTCATCTATCTTTTATTTTTAAGACATACGAAACTATCTGAAGTTACCCTGTTAGATCAATTAATCAAAGTAGCATAACTATACCTCAATGATCTCATTCTCATGTCAAAAAATATTATCCTTTTGTGAATATGCAGTGTGTGTATTTGAGCTACTAGGGGTAAAAGTGTAAATATTAATTTTTTAATAGGTAAACGGTTTATCTAATAAGAAAATTGAGTAATCCGCCCCCAAACTGTTAAACTGTTAATTATCAAATCTCAATCCGTTCTCCATTCATTACCCCGATAACCCGATACCAATAAGCTAATAAGCCATTGGTTTGGTTCAGTTTCGATTTTGAATGGCCCTACTTAGTAGGAAATCACGTTAATTTATTTATTTCACAAATAAATGTATTTGTTTATTCGAAAAGAAATTTAGAATTTAAATCCAAATAAAATTGATTTTTGATATAAATTAAAATAAAATAATAATTTAATACACACACATAATTGTATATTCTCTTAATCAAATACATAGAATGGGCAAAGACTTAACAGATATAAGAGACTATCATTCCTAAAAACATTTAACTATGGTCCTTTGTTCCTAAAAACATTTTTATACATGAAATCACAAATGGTAAAATTAAATTTAGAAAATAAAGAAGGGTCTTTCCCTTTACAATAGAGCTTCCAGGACTCAATGCTAGCGACTATCGTACCAGGCACTATCTTCCTAAGTTAGCTTTATTTTTATGCAACTTCAAATATGAAATCTTTTCGTATATTTTTTCGAGGTGAGTGTTTTAGTTGCGCAAAAAAACAAGGTTTTGGTGGCGACTAGGCAAAAGTTGCCTTGAAGAATGTATTTTTAGAGGCAACTTTTTTGTCGCCACGAATATGTACTCAATTTTCCCTTCCCCGCTAATAATAAAACTTGGCTGAAAATTATTGTTCAACGGTATCAAATTTAGGAACTTAACTGTAATGAACTCGAGCTAAGTTTCAATGGGGATTTAGTGGAAGTTTATAGCGAGAACATATCGACGAAGAAGAACAGGGAGATGGAAAAATGAATCTCAAATCTATTAACTTCTCCAATGGAGCATTATTTATAAGTAAGAGAAAAATAATAACACTAATGAAAAAATAAGCTTGCACTAACCGCTTCTAACAGCCTCAACCTGTACAGCTAGCATCCAACTAACTAACAACCTAACTAATATATTAACTAATAATTAATCTACGTCTTAACATCCCTCCCCCTCAAGTTGGAAGTGAGGGAAACACAACCAACTTGCACAACATACAAGAATGCTTTATGCTAGGCAAAGCTTTAGTTGGGACATCTGCTAATTGATCACTAGTGGTAATGTGGTGTAAGGAGATGAACCCTTCTTGAAGCTTGTCATGCACAAAGTGGAAATCAACCTCAATGTGTTTTGGTTCGTTAATGGAAAACAGGATTTCTGGAAATATGCGTTGCATATTGACTGGCAATGTATACATCAATTGGTTGGGAAAAAGGAACAATCAACTCTTCCAATAGTCTGCTCAACCATAACAGTTCTTCTACAACTTTTCTAAGTGACCTATATTCTGCTTCTGCAGAAAATAGTGAAACAGTTTCTTGCTTCTTGGATTTCCAACTAACAGGACTGTGCCCCAATAAGACAATATAACCACTAACAGACTTTCTAGACTCTACGAATGTTGCCCAATCAGAGTCATACTAAGCCCTCACAATGTAGTCCTCTTCTTTGGAAAGAAATTTCCCCAATGTTGGATCGTTTCTCAGAAATCTTAGTAGGTGAAAGGCTGCCTTAAGGTGAGGTTCCCTAGGATCCTGCATGAATTGGCTTAAGTGTTGGACTCCATAAGCAATGTCTAGTCTGGTGTTAGTCAAGAAGTTGAGTTTGCCAACTAATTTTCTATAATAGGTTGGATCTTGCAATATGGCACCCTCCTTTTCTTTCAACTTGACAGTGCGATCCAGTGGAGAGGAAAAATTACTCTTAGGTAAGCAACCATACTCCTTTAAGAGATCTAATGCAAACTTTCTCTATGATATGACCACACCTTCCTCTTTATACAACAGTTCCATTCCTAGGAAGTAGTGCAATCTACCAAGGTCTTTAATCCTAGAAGTAGCATGAAGGAAGGCCTTCAATTGATCCAGTTCTACTGCATCAATACCTGTGACAACTATGTCATCTACATAGACTGCTACATAGACTGCATTAGTTCTTTCTTTCTTGTAGAATAGAGAGTAGTCAATCATGGAATGTGTATAACCTATGGAGCATAGTGCTTCACTCAGCTTAGTTGTGATGACCCAAAAGGTCATAGTATGTTTTAGAACTCGATTTTGCGCCCTTTAGCCTTAAAATCTTATTTTTACTCTCCTCGATTTGGGTGCGCATTTCTAGCGTGTTTTCGAAAAACTTTTATGTTGAAAGTTGATGAAAATAACAATTTTGCCTTAAAAGTTGATTTTAGTTGACTTCGGTCAACGTTTTGAGTAAACGGATCCGGATCCGGATCCGTATTTTGACGGTCTCGGTGGATCCATAATGAAATATGAGACCTAGGTGGATGTCCGGAATCGAATTCCAAGGTCCCTAGCTCGAGATATGAATTTTTGTTAAAAATTGAAAGACTGAAAATCTAATGATTTAAAGAATTTGGTTAATGTTTCATTTTTGGTATCAGGCCCATATTTTAATTTCGGAGCCCGGTATAGGTAATAAATAATATTTATACATTATCTGTGAAATTTGGTGAAAACGGAATTGATTCGACATGATTCGGACGTCAGGTTGTGAAAGTATGAATTTTAAAGTGTTCTTGGGAATTTCATGTGATTTGGTGCTAAATACACAGTTCTAGGTGTTATTTTGGCGATTTGATCGCACGAGCAAGTTCATATGATGTTTTTAGACTTGTGTTCATGTTTAGTTTGGAGACCTGAAGGCTCGGATGAGTTTCGGATAGGCTACAGAGTGATTTGAAACTTAGGAAATAGCTGGTGTGCTTGAGGTGTGCAGATCTTGCATTTGTGAGGCCTGGCTCGCAACTACGACCCTCGCATTTGGGAAGAAGCATCCCAATTGCGAGCATGGGCTGAGACTGGGGACTCTCGCATTTGCGAGGTTACTATCGCATTTGTGATAGTTTAATGTTCACAATTGCGAACAAATTGTTCATATTTGCGAAGGCAGCAGAAATGTGATAGGTTCGCATTTGTGATATCCTTCTTTGAATTTTCGATCATTTGCAGCATCTGCAGCTGGTAAAACTTGACTTAGACGGGATTTTTGCTTATTTTTCAAAACATTCAAAACAAGAAACCCTCTAGGCGATTTTTGAAAGACCACATCTTCCCCAAATCATAGGTAAGTGACTCTTAACTCGTTTCAATCTTTCACTTCATTTTACAAGATTTCAACCTAAAATCTAGGTTTTCCATTATAGGAATTAGGGATTTTGGTAGAATTAGGGATTTTTGGGAAATTAGAATTTAGACCTCAATTTGATGTTCCCAAAACCAATTGTATACCCGGGCTCGGGGATGAATGGGTAAACGGGTTTTGGTTCGATTTTCGGGTTTGGCCAAGCGGGTCGGGGTATTAAATTTTGTTGACTTTTTTCAAAAAGGGCCTGATTTGAATTCTTTGCAATCGTGGGTAGTTCCTAAGGCTTAAATTGAATCATTTTATTTGTAATTTGCTAGATTCTATTGTCCCGGAGGCTTGTGTTAAGGGAAAAGCGGTAACTGAGCATTGAGTGGCTTGTGGAGCGAGGTAAGTGTTGTGTCTAACTTTGACTTGAGGGAATTAGGAACCCTCGAACTATGTGATTATGTGAAATCCATGTGAGCGGCGTATATGCGATGTGAGGAGTGATTATACGTCACCAAATTATTTGTTTTCCCATTAATTATTTTCTTCACTGTCTTAATTGTTATATTCTATAAATGCTTCACATACTTAACTGCTATGTGTTAATCAACATCTTCTCATGTTTACTATCTTTATCTCTTTCCATGGGTCCGCTAATCCCTGCTATTTGTTTAATTTGACTTGTTTGCACCTTTTTATTGTAAACTGCTGGATTGGTCTCGTTGTGTAGTTTTATTTGAGTAGATTTTATGTTGATCAAGGTTTCCTTTTTCTTGGTTTAGTTCAGTATTTATTTATCGTAAAGGCCTTGTGATTTACACTGTTAATTGACTGTGTACATTGAGTGTTTGGTACTGATATAGTGGGATCAGGCTGCACGCTGCAATAGGAGGAATAATGGTGAATATGTTTATACAGTAGGATCGGGTTGCACGCCGCAACAGGTGGAATAAAGGTGGATTGATATGGTGAAATAAGGGTGAATTATAATATTGATATTGATATATGGTGGGATCGGGTTGCGCGACGTAACAAATATATACTATTTACTGTTATTGTTATTGTACGGTGGAATACAGAAGGATTTTGTGTTGTCTGGTGGGATCGGGTTGCGCGCCGTAACAAAACTATATGTTTCTATTTCCTGAGCAGCATTTCTTTTCGGTATTTTTTTCACTATTTGATATAATAAGGATTGGTAACTCTGGACGACACCGGTTCACTCTAGAGGTTGTGGTTATCATTTTCAATTGGCTGTTTGGTTCTATTCAGTATTTCTATTATTCTGCCATTTTTTATGTACTGCATATAGGTTTTTGTATAGGTTCCCCGCCTTAGCCTCGTCACTACCTCGTCGAGGTTAGGCTCTATATTTACCAGTACATGGGGTCGGTTTGCACATTGTGTAGATTTTGGAGATGATACTAGCGATGGTCATTAATGAGCTCGGATCGGATATTGGTGGAGATTTGAGGTACGACTGTTCAGCGCCCACAGCTCCTGGAGTCGCCATCCTCTTTTCTTTTAGTTGTACAACTTCATTAAGACAACTTTATACTTATTTCACACCTTTATGTGTATTACTTTAGAAGCTCGTGAACTTGTGACACTAGATTCAGGGAATTGTAATAGATGATTGGCTGTTTAACTTCCGTATTTGTACTTATAACATATCTGTTATTTTAGTTCGTTATTAATGTTATTGTTTAAGCTGCTAAAAGATGTAAATTGTTCTAATGTTGGCTTGCCTAGCAAGTGAAATGTTAGGCGCCATCACAATCCCGATGGTGGGAATTCCGGGTGGTGACAAGTTAGTATCAGAGAACTAGGTTACATAGGTCTCACGAGTCACGAGAAAACTTAGTAGAGTTTGGAGGATCGGTACGGAGACGTCTGTACTTATCTCCCAAAGGCTATAAAGTTAGGAACAAGTTTCACTTTTATTCAACTTTGTCGTGCGATTTTGTTTTCTCAATACTGATTTAACTCTCCTATTCTTATTCTCTCGAAGATGGCGAGAACGTGTATTGCTTCTTCAGCTAAGCAGTAGCTAGAGCCTCCAGCAGCAACTCCTACGAGGGGTAGAGGTCGAGGCTAAGGTCGTTCTAGAGGCTGAGGCAGGGGCAGGGCTCAACCTAGAGCACGAGAAGCAGCCTTAGCTGTGGAGCCTTAGGTAGAGTTCAATGAGGAGGTTCCAGCTCAGACCATTCTTGCCGGACCAGCTCAGGTTCCGAAGGGGTTTATTGCCACCCTAGTGCTTCAGGATGCTTTGGCCTGATTGGTGGGCCTTATGGAGAGTGTGGCCCAGACTGGCGCATTCCTCATGGCACCAGCCATATCTCAGGATGGAGGAGGAGCCTAGACTCCTGCTACTCACACTCCGAAGCCGATTGCTCCCCAGTTTCAGACTCCATCAACTCATCCAGTCGGAGTAATTCAGTCGATTGCTACGGCACAACCCGATGATGGGTCAGCTATGTCTTCTGAGGCCTTGTGGAGATTGTATAGGTTTACCAAGCTTTTTCCAGTTCATTTAAGTGGTGCTACTTCAGAGGATCCCCAAGAGTATCTTGACAGTTGTCACAAGGTTCTTCGGAACCTGGGTATATTAAAGACCAATGGGGTCGACTTTGCTGCTTTTTAGATGACTGGTTCTACAAGAAATAGTGAAGGGATTATTTGTTGACCAGACCAGCTGGGTCGCCTACTCTTACTTCGGACCAGTTATCTCATCTCTTCTTAGATAGGTTTCTTCCTATCACCTTGAGAGAGGAGCGCTTCCGTCAGTTCGAGCGTCTCTAGTAGGGCAGCATGACTGTTACTCAGTATGAGACCCATTTTGTGGATCTGTCCCGTCATGCTATTCTTCTGCTTCCTACTGAGAGAGAGAGAGTTTGAGGAGTTTTATTGAGGGACTTGCTCAGCCTATTAGATTGAAGATGGCTAAGGAGACTGGGAGCGAGATTTCTTTCCAGGATGCAGCCAATGTCCCCAGACGAGTCGAGATGGTTCTTAGACAGGGAGGTCAGAGGTCAGACAAGAGACCTCTTCATTCTGGTGGGTTTAGCAGCACCTCATCTGGAGGAAGGGGTACTTTTTGTAGAGGCCATCCTCCCAAGCCTTTCCATTTAGCGCTTTAGGCATCCCATAATGTTTCAGGGAGTCATGGTTCTTATGTACCTCCTTATGGGCAGCTAGCCTATAGTGCACCACCAGCTCCTATAAATGCACCTCCTATTCAGAGTTATTACTATGGTCAATCGACTCATCCGGTTCAGTCTCAGTTTCCACAGCCACAATATAAGGATGGATATTTCGTGTGTGGTGGTTATAGGCATCTCTAGAGGACCTGTCCGAGATTATTGGGTGTTCAGCCACAACATCAAGTGTCTCGTGCCATGGTTCTGGCACCAGTTGCTGCACCTCCTGCTCAACCAGCCAGCGGTAGGGTCAGGTAGCCAAAGGTAGGGGCCAGACTGTTAGAGGTGGATGTCAGGCCGTTAGATGTGGAGGCCTGCCAGCTAGAGACCGTCCTAGGGATATGGTTCAGAGTGGTGGGGTCGAACCCCGATGTTATGCTTTTCCATCCAAACCTAAGGCTGAGTCATCTGATGTTGTTATTACAGGTATTGTTTCAGTTTGCAGTAGAGATGCTTCAGTTCTATTTGATCCGGGATCTACTTACTCCTATATGTCTTCTTATTTTGCTTCATATTTGGTTGTTCCTCGTGATTCTTTGAGTGTCCCTGTATATGTGTCCACACCTGCGGGGGATGCTATTGTTGTAAATCGTGTATATCGTTCGTGTGTGGTCACTATTGGGTGTCTTGAGACCAGTGTAGACCTTCTACTCCTAGATATGGTGGATTTCGATGTTATATTGGGTATGTATTGGATGTCACCCTATCACACTATTTTGTACTTTCATGCCAAGACAGTGACATTAACATTGCTAGGGTTGCCTCGATTAGAGTGGAGAGGGATTCCTAACCATTCTACCAGCAGGGTTATTTCTTATATGAAGGCTCGACGTATGGCCGAGAAGGGGTGTTTGGCCTATTTGGATTATGTTCGTGATTCTAGTGCGGAGGTTCCTTTTATGGATTCTGTGCCTGTTGTTCGTGAGTTTCCAGAGGTATTTCTTGCAGACCTGTCGGGGATGCCACCCGGCAAGGATATTGACTTTTGTATTGATTTTGCTCCGGGCACTCAACTCATTTCCATTCCGCCATACCAAGTGGCCCCGCCAGAGTTGAAAGAATTGAAGGAACAGTTGCAGGATTTTCTTGATAAAGGCTTTATTAAACCTAGTGTCTCGCCCTGGGGTGCACCGGTGTTATTTGTGAAGAAGAAAGATGGGTCTAGGAGGATGTGTATAGATTATCGACAGTTGAACAAAGTCACCATAAATAAAAAGTACCTGTTGATGAGGATTGATGATTTATTTGATCAACTTCAGGGTGCCAAGGTATTTTCGAAGATTGATTTGAGATCTGGCTACCATCAATTGAGGATTAGGGCATCTGATGTCCCTAAGATAGCTTTTCGGACGCGGTATGGGCACTATGAGTTTCTGGTGATGTCCTTGGGTTGACCAATGCCCCAGCATCATTTATGGATTTGATGAACCGAGTGTTCAAGCGTTCTTTGGATTCCTTTGTGATATTGTTTACTTATGATATCTTGATATACTCCCGCAGTCGGGAGGAGCATGATTAGCACTTTAGGAAAGTGCTCCAGACTCTGAGGGACAGTCAATTGTATGCTAAATTTTCAAAGTGCGAGTTTTGGTTGGATTAAGTCACTTTCTTGGGCCAAGTCGTATCAGTAGAGGGCATTCATGTAGATCCTAAGAAGATTAAGGCAGTCAAGAGTTGGCCTACGGCCACTTCAGCCACAAAGATCAGGAGCTTCTTGGGTTTGGCGGGTTATTACCGTCGATTTGTGGAGGGGTTTTCATCTATAGCTGCCCTGTTGACCAGGTTGACCCA
The DNA here is from genome assembly GCA_005239525.1 of Nicotiana knightiana. Taxonomy (NCBI): domain Eukaryota; kingdom Viridiplantae; phylum Streptophyta; class Magnoliopsida; order Solanales; family Solanaceae; genus Nicotiana; species Nicotiana knightiana. Next base: position 20,713 of record ML410078.1, on the reverse strand, counting down.
AAAGGGTGCCCCGTTCAGATTGTCAGACGAGTGTGAGATGAGCTTTCAGAAGCTCAAGACAACTTTGACTACAACGCCGATGTTGGTGTTACCATCAGGTTCAGGATCTTACACGGTATATTGTGATACCTCCCGTGTTGGGCTCGGAGCAGTATAGATGCAAGAGGGAGTGGCGTACGCAGGATTTTTCATAAGCGGTGTCACTATTTCTAGAAATAGGCTTGTAACAATAAAAAAATATTTTGTGTAGCCATGGGAGTTCGAACTCAAGACCTCTCACATGGAACTTGAAGCTGCCAACCATAGACTATTGAGTTATTTCAATGCAAGTGGTGTCACTTTAAATGATTTATCTTGTATTTCTGTTTTACTTATTACTTTAATATATATAAATATTAAAACTTTTTCACGAAGCGGTGTCCCGTGACACCGCTTTGGTCCATGTAAATCCTTCCCTAGCAGGAGGGCATGGTGATTGCATATGCGTCTCGGCAGTTGAAGGATCATGAGAAGAATGACCTTATACATGATTTAGAGTTGACAGTCATTGTTCATGCACTGAAGATTTGGAGGTACTATCTTTATGGCGTGACGTGTGAGGTTTTCACTGATCATCGCAACCTTCAGTATTTTTTCAAGCAAAAGGATCTCAATTTGAGGCAGAGGAGGTGGTTGGAGTTATTGAAAGACTATGATATCACCATCTTGTACCATCCCGAGAAGGCCAATGTGGTGGCCGACGCATTGAGTAGGAAGGCAGCGAGTATGGGCAGCCTTGCATTTATTCCAGTTGGTGAAAGGCCGCTAGCATCAGATGTTCAGGCTTTGGCCAATCAATTGGTCAGGTTGGATATTTTATAGCCCAGTCGTGTTCTAGCTTGCACAGTCACTCGGTCTTGCTTGTTTGAGCATATCAGAGATTGGCAGTATAATGAGTTTGTTGGTCCTTAGGGACATAGTACGGCACTGTGGTGCCAAGCAGGTTACCGTTGGATATGACAGAGTTTTGAGGATGCAGGGTCGCGTGTGTTCCTAATGTTGATGGGCTTCGTGAGTTGATTCTTGAGGAGGCTCACAATTCTTGATATTCTATTCACCTGGGCGCCGCCAAGATGTAACAGGACTTGCGGCAGCATTATTGGTGGAGGAGGATGAAGAAGGATATAGTTGCTTATCTAGCTCGTTGCCTGAATTATCAGTAGGTGAAGTACGAGCATCAGAGACTCGGTGGTTTGCTTCAGCAGATAGAGATTCTTGAGTGGAAGTGGGAGCGTATCACTATGGACTTAGTTGTTGGACTCCCACAGACTCATAGAAAGTTCGAAAACATTTGGGTCATTGTGGATAGGCTGACAAGTCGGCACACTTCATTCTTGTGGCAGTTACCTATTCTTCGGACCAATTGGCATAGATTTATATTATGGAGATCGTCCATCTTCACGGTGTGCCCGTGTCTATCATTTTTGACCGAGGTATGGATTTTACCTTGCACCTATGGAGGGCAGTACATCGTGAGTTGGGTACGCAGGTTGAGTTGAGCACATCATTTCATCCTCAGGAGGACGGACAGTCCGAGCATTGATATCTTGGAGGATATGGTCCGCGCTTGTGTTATAGACTTCGGAGGATCGTGGGATCAGTTCTTTCCCCTTGTAGAGTTCGCCTACAACAACAGCTACCAGTCGAGCATTCAGATAGCTCTCTATGAGGCATTATATGGTAGACTTTGCAGGTCACCCGTTGGGTGGTTTGATCCGGGGAGGCTCAGTTGTTGGGTATTGATCTAGTATAGGAGGACTTGGACAAGTTCAAGATTATACAGGATCGACTTCGCACAGCTCAGTTCAGGTAAAAGAGTTATACCGACCGTAGAGTTCGTGATGTGGCATTCATGGTCGAGGAGAGGGTGTTGTTTCAGGTGTCACCCATGAAGGGTGTCATGAGGTTCTTCAAGAAGGGCAAGTTGAGCCCTAGGTATATCGGGCTTTTTGAGATTCTCGAGAGAGTTGGAAAGGTGGCTTATAGGCTTACGTTGCCTCTGGGGTTATCGGCAGTTCATCCAGTATTCCATGTGTCCATGCTTCGAAAGTATCATGGTGACCCGTCCCACGTGTTAGATTTCAGCTCTGTCCAGTTGGTCAAGGATTTGACTTATGAGGAGGGGCAGATGGCTCTTCTAGCCCGGCAGGTTCGTTTGGTGAGATCAAAGAGTTATCCTTCAATTCGAGTGCAGTGGAGAGGTCAGCCCGCTGAAGCAGCTACTTGGGAGTTTTGAGTCGGACATGCAGAGTAGATATCCCCACCTATTAATCAGTTCATGTACTTTTTTTTATGTCCGTTCGAGGACGAATGATTGTTTTAGAGGTGGAGAATATGATGACCCAAAAGGTCATCTTATGTTGTATGAATCGATTATGCGCTCTTTAGCCTTAAAAATATCATTTTTACCCTCCTCAATTTGCCTGCGCAGTCCGGGCGTGTTTCCAGAAAGCTTTTACGTTGAAAATTGATGAAAATAACAGTTTTTACCTTAAAAGTTAATTTTCGTTGACTTCGGTCAACATTTTGAGTAAACGAACCCGAACCCATATTTGAAAGTCCCGGTGGGTCTGTACTAAATTATGGGACCTGGGCGTATGCACGGAATCCAATTCCGAGGTCCCTAGCTCGAGATATGAATTTTTGTTAAAAATTGAAAGACTAAAAATCTAATAATTTTAAGAATTTGGTTAATGTTTGATCTTTTTGTTATCGGGCTCGTATTTTGGTTCAAGACCCCAGTACAGGTCCAAAATAATATTTATACCTTATATGTGAAATTTGGTGAAAAACGAAATTGATTTGACGTGATTCGGACGTCCAGTTGTGAAAATAGGAATTTTAAAGTGTTCTTGGGAATTTCATGTGATTTGGTGCTAAATTCGTAGTTCTAGGTGTTAGTTTGGCGATTTGATCACACGAGCAAGTTCATATGATGTTTTTAGACTTGTGTGCGTGTTTGGTTTGGAGCCCCGAGGGCTCGGGTGAGTTTCAGATAGGCTACAGAGTGATTGGAAACTTATGAAATAGCTGGTGTGCTTCAGGTCTGCAGATCTCGCATTTGCAAGGTCTAGCTTGCAAATGCGAGGCAAAGCATCACAATTGCGAGCATGGGTTGGGACTGGGGACTCTCGCATTCGTGAGGTAACTGTGGCATTTGCGATAGTTTAATGTTCGCAATTGCGAACAAATTGTTCGAATTTGTGAAGGCAACAGAAATGTGACAGGTTCGCATTTGCGATATCTTTCTCGCATTTGCGACATCTACAACTGGTAAAACATGACTTAGACGAGATTTTTGCTCATTTTTCAAAACTTTCAAAACAAGAAACACTCTAGACTATTTTCCAAAGACCAATTCTTCCCCAAATCATAGGTAAGTGATTCTTAACTCGTTTCTTTCAATCTTCACTTCATTTTACAAGATTTCAACCTAAAATCTAGGATTTCCATGGTAGAAATTGGGGGTTTGGGTAGAATTAGGGATTTTTTGGAAATTGGAATTTAGAACTCAATTTGTGGTGGGGTTCCAAAACAAATTGTATATCCGGGATCGGGGGTGAATGAGTAAACGAGTTTTTGTTCAACTTACAGGTTTGGACCAAGCGGGCCCGGGTATTGACTTTTATTGACTTTTTCAAAAAGGGCCTAATTTGAATTCTTTGCAATCCTTGGTAGTTCCTAAGGCTTAAACTGAATTGTTTGTTTGGTAATTTGCTAGATTCTATTTGTTTGGAGGCTTGTATGAAGGGAAAAGCGGTAATTGAGCATTGAGTGGCTTGTGGAGTGAGGTAAGTGTTGTGTCTAACCTTGACTTGAGAGAATTAGGAGCCCTCGGACTATGTGATTATGTGAAATCCATGTGAATGGCGTATATGCGAGGTGATGAGTGCATATACGTCGCCAAATTATCTGTTTTCCCTGACTTATTGCTTTCCTTTAATTGTTTTCCTCCCTGTCTTAATTGTTATATGCTCTATATTCTTCTCGTGCTTAACTGCTACGTGTTAATCAACATCTTCTCATGTTTACTATTTTCTTAATTCGACTTGTTTACACCTTTTAATTGTAAATTGCAGGATTGGTCTCATTGTATAGTGTTATTTGAGTATATTTTATATTGATCAAGGTTTGCTTTTTCTTGCTTCAGTTCAGTACTTATTTATCTTAAAGGCCTTATGATTTAGAATGTTAATCGACTGTGTACATTGAGTGTTTGGTACTGATATGGTGGGATCGGGCTGAACGCTACATCAAGAGGAATAAGGGAGGGTTGATATGGTGGAATAAGGGTGAATATCTTTATACGGTGGGATCGTGTTGCACGCTGCAATAGGTGGAATAAAGGTGTATTTGTATTGTGAAATAAGGGTAAATTATGATATTTATATTGATATACGATGGGATCGGGTTGCGGGCCTCACCAAATATGTATTATTTACTATTATTGTTATTGTACGATGGAATAAGGGAGGATTTTGTGTTGTTTGATGGGATTGGGTTGCGCGCCGCATCAAGACTATATGTTTCTATTTCCTGAGCTGCATTTCTTTCTGGTATTTCCTTCATTAATGTATATAGTAAGGATTGGTAACCCTGGGCGACACTGGTTCACTCTAGAGGTTGTGGTTATCATTTTCAGTTGGTTGTTTGGTTCTATTCAGTATTTCTATTATTCTGTCATTTTATATACTGCGTACAGGTTTTTGTATAGGTGCCACGCCTTAGCCTCGTCACTACCTCGTCGAGGTTAGGCTCTATATTTACCAGTACATGGGGTCGATTGTACTGATACTGCACTCTGCACATTGTGCAAATTTTGGAGACGGTCCCAGAAGGTAGTCATTAGTGAGCTCAGATCAGATATTTACGGAGACTTGAGGTACGGTTGTTCCACGCCTACATCTCCTGGAGTTCACATCCTCTTTTCTTTTAGTTGTACAACTTCATTCAGACAACTTTATACTTATTTCAAACCTCTATGTGTAGTACTTTATATGCTCGTGAACTTGTGACACCAGATTCAGGGAATTGTAATAGATGATTAGCTGTTTAACTTCCGCATTTGTACTCAGAACATATCTGTTATTTTAGTTCGTCATTGATGTTATTGTTTAAGCTGCTAAAAGAAGTAATTTTTTCTAATGTTGGCTTGCCTAGTAAGTGAAATGTTAGGCGCCATCACGATCCTGACGGTGGGAATTTCGGTTCGTGAAATTAGCATACCACTGTTTGCTTGCCTGTTTTACACCATATAAGGACTTGTTTAACTTGAAAACTAGGCATGACTTCGTGACTCCAACCCTAGTGGGACCTAAATATACACCTCGTCATGGAGGTCACCATGAAGGAATGCATTATTGACATCAAGTTGTGACATGAACCATCCTTTCTTCACTGCAATCGCAATCAAAGCTCGGACTGTTGTCATATTTACCACATCAGAAAATTTCTGTTTAATCAATTCCATTTTGTTGTGTGTATTCCTTCATAACCAATCTTTCTTTGAACCTCTCAACACTCTCATCTGTCTTATGCTTCACTTTGTACACCCATTTGCATCCTATAGCTTTCTTTCCGAGGGCAAGGGCACTAGATCCCCTGTGTGATTGGTGTACAAGGCATCAAATTCCTAATTCATGGCTACTCGCCAAGCAGGATTGACAGTAGATTCCTTAAATGAAGTTGGTTCCCTTTCATGACAAATGTTTCTCATAAAAACTTGACTATCATGGGTCAGTGCTTCAGCATGTATGTAATTATGGCTAGAGAATAAACCATTAAGTGAAAAAGGGTTATCAGGACATGCAGGGGGAGAATCCGTTTCTTTCAAGTTTGAAATAGAGTGGACATAACCTTTTAAATGAACATGTGTTTTATGTTATCTTAGGGACCTTCTAGGTTCAACAAGTGGTGCAGATGGTGCAGTTGCATTGGGAAACAAGTCATCAAGTACAGAAAAATGATGATCCATGAATGTAGAACTATTAGGTGCAGGAGAATAATCAGGTGAGATTGGATAAGGAGAAGAGTGGCTGGAGGGTAAATCATGTTGTGTGAGACTTGACTTGTGCTCATTAGTGTGTTGTCATGGCTCAACATCCAAGCTATCAATAAAAGTAATGGAATTGGGAATTGATGGAAAAGGAGTATTTTTGTCATGCATGGAAAAGGGGAAAACTGACTCATTGAAAGCTACATCTTTAGAGATCTGTATTTTCCTGGTGGCTTGATTTAGGACCTTATATCCTTTATTATTAAATGGATATCCAAAAAAGACATGAGGGGTAGTTCTAGGTTGAAACTTGTGCCTATGAGGTTTTGGAATTGTGGGGTAGCATAAGTACCCAAAACTTCTCATTTGTGCGTACTTGGGTTTCTTTTTGTATAGGGGTTCATATATACATCTATTCTGCAGGCTACTAGATGGAAGTCTATTTATAATATAGGTTGCACAAAGAATGCACTCATCCCAGTATTTAGTTGGTAGTTTTGATTGGAAAAGAAGGGACCTGGCAGTTTCTAGTAGGTATTTGTGTTTTTTCTCCACTATGTCATTTTGTTGTGATGTATAGGGACATATTCTTTGGTGTACTATACCTTTGAACTGAAAAAAGAGATTGGATTTGTCATTAGTAAACTCCAGACTATTATCTAATCTAATGATCTTTATGTGGGTATTGAATAGGTTTTCTGTCAAGGATACAAAGGCTTTAATGACCTGAAGAACATTACTTTTACATGACAAAAGGTGAGTCCATGTGGATCTACTATAGTCATCCACCATGGTAATAAAATATCTGTGGTTAGCATGTGTTGTTACATGGTAGGGTCCCCACAGATCCACATGCAACAGTTCAAATATTTTGATAGTAATGCTGGTTTTCTGAGGAAAGGAAAGTCTTTTTTTCTGGCCATAGGGAAAATTGAAAAAAAAGAAAAGTTGTTTAGATGAAAAACTGACAGGTATTGAGGTTATGCCCCTCATCTTCGCAAAGGTCACATGCCCAAGTCTATTGTGCCACAGGACATTCAAATTTTTTCCAACACGCATATAAAAGTTCAAAGTAAGAGGTTGTTTTTTATTTATTGCAAGTGAATTATTTACCGTTGAAAAAGGAACACACTTATTCATAAGTAATGAGTTATTTACAGTGCTATGAATATGACATTGTGTGTTGCAAGCACAACATCTTGACAAAGGAAAGGCGCTGGCTATAGGATTTTATTGCTTGGTCTGCAGACACTTTAGCACAAGAAGAACATGTCATCCATGGACTTACCATTCACAAGAGGCCTCTTTATTGAAGGGGCCTGCAGTAAATATGGATTGTTAGAAGAGGAAAGAAATTGTTCAAGCTTGGTTAGGGAACGAACAGAAATCAAATTATATTTGAAGGAAGGTACAAATAATACTCTGTCTAGGGTGATCTCAGGTACAAGTGCCACATTAACAATCTGTGTCACCCTTAATTTATATCTTTTTGGAAGAACTACAAGGAGTGGGTATGGTAAGGTTATAATTTTGGT